>JAOEHX010065974.1:0-13130 GCA_025448015.1 Bolborhynchus lineola | reverse complement strand
TTAAGAACCTCAGCCTTCTCCAAATCCAGGGTAGCCAGTTCTCCCGATAGCTTCCGGAGGGGGCCCACGTTGTCCCTAGCCTGTCTTTTATTTGCAATGTACCTATAGAGTCCCTTCCTGTTGTCCTTGACATCCCTAGCCAAGTTTAATTCTAAGTGGGCCTTAGCTTTCCTAACCTGGACCCTAGCCTCCAGGACAACATCCTTGTATTCTTCCCAGGCCGCCTGTCCTTGCTTCCACCTTTTATAAGCCTCTTTTTCCTTTGAATTTTCCTCAGCAGGTCCTTATCTATCCAAGGGGGTTCTCCTTACCCTCCTGCTGCACTTCCTTCTAGTCGGGATGTATCGCTCCTGAGCATGCAGCAGGTGATCCTTGAATATCAACCAATAGTCTTGGGTCCCCTGCCCTCTAGGGCTATATCGCATGAAATCTTACTAAGCAGGCTCCTGTAGAGGCCAAATTCCCCTCTCTTGAAGTCCACGGCAGTGAGCTTGCTGCACGCTCTTCTCACTGTCCTGAGGATCTCGAATTCGATCATCTCATGATCGCTGCAACCAAGGCTGCCCTGGAGTGTCACATTTCCAACCAGTCCTTCCCTGTTGGTGAGCACGAGGTCAAGCATGGCTCCTCTCCTTGTCTGCTCCTCTATTACTTGAAGAAGGAAGCTGTCTTCCATAAAATCAAGAAACTGATATTGCTCTTTTTTTCAGAATACAAGTTAACGTTCTTCAAGGCTTTCCATGAAACACTGCACAAGTTAGTGCAAAAGCAGTGCTCTAAGACAAGGCAGTTACTTTTGATTAATAGTCTACAAGTCTACACTTAAATCAGGAAAAAATCACCAATAATACAAAGAAAATCATAATACAAACATCCATAGTTGAACTCAACAAAGATATTTTCTTAAAGATAATTTTTAGTCCCTTTTAAAATAAAATAACTTTTAAAGTAATGATTGGAAAAAAAAAAAAGGTTTCAAGATTGTTCCTGTTAAGCTTCCCATTCAGACTTTCTCATGCTTGCTACTGTTTAGGCAATGAATATTCATGAACATAAACATGATTCATAACATCTGTATACTAGTGGTAGAGCCTTAGAAAGACATTTACACTCCTTTGTTTGGGATATATACATGTATACAAAAAGAGCAGCTTTCCCTTGTGATCTTCTCCAGATATGATTTCACAGTCCAAAGTCTGGCCTCAAAAAATTATAATGTATATCATATGATTCTGCAGGAACAGAAATGGAAGCAGTGTCCCTCAGCCCACAGCCAAACCCTTCTACCTTGCCAGAAAACAGAAATAAAAGTTTAGTCTGTGAATCCTTTTTGCAGCCCCTCTTAAACAAAAAACCCAACAAAAAGCAAAAACTGGACTGCATCTGGGTTTGTCAGTACATACAAAACCCCATATTCTAGTTAAAATTCCTCTTCTACATGGCATTTCTTTATTCCAGCTAGCTCAGCTGTGTTAGATGAGGTGGCAGAGCTTATCACATAAGAAAGTCACGCTGATTTATTCAAACATCCTTCCTTTAACAATCACTTGAAACCCATGTGAAGTCTATTATTTCAGCTTCCTGCTCTTTGTTTTGGTTCATCTTACATTGTGCACTTAATTCACCATTTTAAATTAACACCTACCCCTTGATGAGAGGTCCCACAGGTTTAAATTAGTACTTTCAGTTAGAGTTCATCTAAATTGAAAGTTCCTCGAAGTATTAATCTGATCTAAACCAATTAGTTAACAGTAGCTAGGAAGGCTGGTTTAATACTTCATGGCGTGAGATATGTTCAGTACATTTCTAATAAAGACTAGGAAAACAACCACCTATGATCTGACCACAGTATCTTTTTGGGGATCTGGTTCCTGGCTAAGACTCTTAGAAAGTTTAATCAGCTTAATAATTTCCATCCCAGACATAAGTGTCTGTGAACATTCCTGAACATCTCATCTTCTGATGAGTTCTGTATAGCTACCTGTGTGGAACAGCAGAACAGCATCTTGCTAAGCACCTTCAACACACTCTCTTACCCTCTGGTCACTTTGTTCCTCTGCACTGTTTGCATGTAACAGCATAAACAATTTTGATAATTCTTTTCCTCCAACTTACCACTTCCTAATTTTTCTTTTCTGGGCTATCATAGAAAGCAAAGAATTCCATATTTGTGCAACACCCAAGTTTCATAATGGAAGTTAAACTGGTCCTGAGTGAACTGTATATCTCAGGTTCCTCCCGTATATAGAACTCTTTACAGGTAGGTCACCCAGCAATTTAACAGAAGCTCTAATTTGTCCATTGACTTTTAGCAGTTCAATTGCTAACGTGAAGTGAGTCAGTAATTAAATGTCAGTCACTCAGCTGGCAATCTTTCCTGGCTCAGAAGTGAGAGGGAACTTACAAATTCAGGATTCGTGGAAACTGAAATGTACAGTTATACTGATGGTAGAAGGCAGAGGTTTAAAAAAGTGAAACACTTTTTATCACTTCCTTGTGCAGAATGAAACATAGCCTGTGTTGCACCGAAAGGCTTCCATGAGTGATCTGAAATTTACTGCAAGTGGATGTCCATAAGATAAAAAGCAGTCTTCCTGTGACTGTTTTGTTTGACTTTTATGAACCAAACTGGTCCTTCTCTTATTGTGGTCTACTACGTGATTCTGCAGTCAGAACATCCAATAGTCTATCCAATTTCTTTGGAAGGAGAATTCTTTATTGAGCATTAATCTTTAGTTGGTATCCAAAGCGTTCCTTTTCTGGGATGAGGGCTGTCGTCAATGTGCTGAAAAAAGCCATTAAAAATTTAATCTGTCATATTCTTACATCTTAATCTGAGAAACTGTCACTTTCAGACTTCTCAGTCAGCATGAAAATAGTCCAAAAGATAAGACAGGTAGGCTTGAGTGGAACATTGTAACTTTTTCTGGTCCTTAAGTGTTGCTGCATACAAAATACAGATTCTTTGCCAGACGTAACTACAAGCTATGAACAGTCAAATGGCTCCAGTTATTCCACTTTGTCCGCATTTCAGATTGACTCAAACCTCCTCTTCTGGAAAGCCTGTAAAAGAAAGATTAATGAGAAATAGGAAGCCTTAGAAAACACAGACATCTGGAAGTAAAGATATCATAGTGGTGTAAGCCACAGTGGAATAAAACATTTGTTTAATTTAACCTTTAGATTCTAAAGCCAGTGAATAGGGAAAGAGAGACAATGGTTAAATGACACACATTTGTTTATGGAAGGTCTTGTGTGCAGAAACGTCATCCAATTTAGTTTGCAAAGTCTCCAAAACAGCAGGTGCTTAATGCACTGAGCTGATGGAGCACTCAGCTCCCAGGGCAAACACTGTCATCACACACAAAATCCTCAAACCTCTTCTGCTTGGCTGGCGACCTTTGTCACCTGCATAAGCCCCTTCTTGCCCAGCCTCCTGCAACAAAGCAGGGCCACAGAAGGACAGAAAGGAAACCAGCAGCACCAATTCCATAGGGATGGTCCATATCTACACCCTACTCCTACACAAATCCTACAGCATATCTCATCTGGATGTGCAGCTGCTGCACTATAGCAATAGCTGGCTTAGGTCGCTGCAAAAATTCAAGTGTGGATATACAATAGTGTTAATATAAAAAGTGAGTAGTTTTGACTGTTGTGAGCTATTTTGCTGGTGATGTTTACATTGTGCTGATTTTCATTTCCCACTCAGCACGTTGAAATATTTTCTTCCAGGCTGTCTTGCTCCTTAATCATATAAATCTGTTTCTGATTGAAGTTGATATTAAAATAAAGGGGTTTTTATCCTTAATGTCATTTCATGCAGTGCATTAGTATTCTCAAACATCTTTAACAGTACAGTACCACTGTCAATAGGTAACAGAACAGCTATAGGTACAAAATTTTTTAGCATCCTGGTTTGCAAACAGTATTGCACCACGAGAAGAACCTCCAAATTCACTTGGCCTGTGTGATCTTTTTGTGAGTAATAGAGGTTCAGCTCAGTATTTTGTAGACTTTCTAAAAATGAAAAAACTTTATCTAGTAGATGACTTGGTGATAGAAAGTACATTAGAATTTCAATAAATCACATTGATGGATGGAACCTTGTCAGCTACTGAATTTAACTTGTATTAAAGTTAAATCCAATTTAACTGTGTGTATAGGCCAGGTTTGAGACCAGCTGTGAATTACCGAATATTGGTCACAATTCTGTAATGCAGTGAGTCACTTCCATTTTCAGTCAAGCCAATACAAACCAAACACTTTAGCACTTTGCAGAGCTGAATGATAAGAGGAATGATTATTCTATGAGTAAAGAAAATTAACTGCTGCATAATGAACATATAGAAGTCTCAGTGGTTTAATACTCATCAGTCTTTTCAAGAAGACTCAAAATCACCTTATGATTAAGCCATATCCTGTTAAAAAACCCAAACCCCCTTTATTTACTGCTGGAAAAATAGAAAGACCTCTTTCCTAAATCCAAAATAAGGGTAAGGATCAGCAACACTTTTAGCCCTTACTACTGAGTACCACAAGATTATGGCTCAAGAGATTATGGCCATTCAGGCATCCTTGTGTAAAGAAATAGAGAAACAACTTCAGAGCAACTGTGGGGCATGGTGGGATAAAAAACCAACCAAACAAAAAAATCTCCATGAAAGGCATCTTTGCATACATGAAAGAACCACAGCAGAGTCTATTTCGTTTTGAGATGAGGACTGAAGGGCTAGAATCATTCAAGGTTTCCTCTTGTCACACAAACAAGCATTTGTATTTGTAATGAAATCCTGCAGCAGTCACTGAGTGTCAGCTCCAGTTTCATAAAGCAAATTGCAAGCTGATGAATAACTAAGCTACACTGTAATTTGTGTGTTCAGGTTGAGAGGGAGAGAGGGTACAAAATGAGCAAAATGAGGAAAGTTGCAACAAAATTGCAGGGGTGAATAATGCATTGGCAGCAATTTTCTAGCTGAAGTTTGCAACAGAGTTAGCAATTTTCCAGCGTAAGCATAAGAGTGCAATGCAGGCATAAAATATCATTTCCTTTGTTCAAAATTCTCCCAGCTGATTTGAAACTTTTATTAATTTTATTAGAAGGAAGAAGAAAATTGAAGTACCAATAGCATTTGGACAGTTTAGTATACTTTATCTGAGAAAATGAGATGGGTTTTTTTTGTTTGGGAATAACATTTCATTCCAGAATATAACAGGAGAAGCAAGTGGCAAAAACTAAGACTCAAAATGTATTAGGATGGACTGTTTGGATTTCTTACTGTACATTGAGCAATGACAATTTTCTCAAAAGCATTGAGAGATTCCTAGCAAATGAATGCCAAGTATAACACACACTGAAACAAATGCATCATAACTTACACATCTCAGTCAGTAACTGCTTCAAACCACGTCTGGAGCCAATTTAGCAGAATTTCTGAAATATTGAAACAACTTCTTCCTGACACTTCATGTACACCGGCCATCCCTAGTTATGTGGTTAAATTGTAAAATGTCTTGGTGTTGTCCATTTTTTTGAGAAGCAGTGTCAGAAGGAATGTGATAGATTTCCAGAAATCAATTTGGTTTTTACTTTGCTGAAAGGACAGTCCTCACCCTCACAGCAAAACCTGAAACCCAGACAACAAGGAATGTGTTGCTCTCTCTTTTCTGGTGTTAAGCAGTCAAAAATCTCTTCAAAGGAAGTCAAATGTGCACTTGATAAATCTGATAACTTCATGATATAAGCAGGACCTCAGCAGAAATGTTATTGCCAATCTTCTCTGTTGAGTAAAAAGTCCAGTTTTATCTCCCTACGGAAAGACATAGTAAGGAGGTCCTCCCCACAAGGATATTTCCCAGCTGAAACTACTGTGAACTAAGTACTGAATGCATTCAGGAATTATTTTTAAACTTCCTCTTGCTTTATTCCACTTCCCTTCTGTAACATTTCCATTTGCATAAAAGTCTTCCACCATCTCTTGAGGGCTATTCTTAGGCTTTATCTTTCCAGAAGTGCTTATATCACATGCTAATTGGCTTAATTAACTATAAGTCATGGCTCCAACAAAAGCATTTCCTATCTAGTCAATGTGGCCATTAAAAAGTGATTTGCATTACATTTGGAACAGCAGACATTTAGCTGTGAAAGGGGTTAATGAAGCATGTGTTCTGGGCACATAAATCAGGTGTTAGAGGTGTAGAAAGCAATAGATAGTTCCTCAGAAGCAATTTTGAAGATCTTAACTAGTGGTTTTCCAATAAAGACTGACATAATTTTTTGCAATGATAAAACAATGAAGAGAAACAGAGAAAAACATCCTCAAGCAATTTGACAATTATGAGAGAAACCACAGTCTTTATTTATAGTAATTCACAGAAGTGCTTCAACATGTACCAGGGCAGAAAGATATTCTGTAAATTATATTTTGAAAAGAGAATTTGAAAGGGCAAGTGCAGCATTTGCGTGTTGCTAATGACCTGCAGAGACAAACCTGCACAGACGCAGGGCTCTGCCCTTACGTTCAGTAATAATGCAGCACCACAGGCGCCAAAAAAAGCGATGTTTCAAATGAAATTTAGGTCACATGTAAGTGCCAATATACAAAAATATAATCCTGTAAATCTCTGCACAGCTGCTAACAGACCTTGGACTTGCTTAAGCTCTGTCGGCACTCTTGTTTTCAACACAGACTTTCCATCCTTATCTGTAGCTCTTATTCTTGGCACGTGCATATGTATTTCATGTTGGCAGGGTTGAGCAGGGCTGCCTGTGCCTGATGCTATAAATAATGACTAGAAAGATGAGATTCAGAGCCCTAGTCCTGGGCTCTGGGATTGGTCAGCGCCCACCTGAAATGCCTGCATCCATACAGTACACAGGTGAAACAGTAAACCCTTTCAGAACATGGGGAGGAGAAAGAAGTGCTTGATTTTCTCCCTTTATAAATGGAGACTGAAGCATCTTCTTCATCTTAGCTTTTGTCTAACTTTGGAGTTAGCCCAATTAGCTGGCCTCCCAAGGTTCCTTCCAGACTAAATTGTTATGTGACTCTAACATCTGTTACGCACATTTTAAAACTAGTCCTCGCTAATTTAATGCATGAAATTCTGTAGACCTATTTGGGGCGTTCAAGGATGAGTATTTCTTTATTCATAGAATAACAAATAAGGAAAGTAAATCCTGTCTGTGCACTGGTGAGCTGTAGATGGCTCACTGGGCATATGGTTGTATGATTCTGGCATCCCTTAATTTTCTCAGATACTGCTTAGGCACCCAGCCCTCCTAAATTCATGAGCCAAAATTATGGACCCTAAAATTCATGTGTGACATCAACTTCTGGGGAAAGGGAACTCCAGCTGCTCTGGTACCAGCTCAAGCAGCTCAGTTTCTCACAGAGATCCATTCTTCAGCAAGTCCTTTTCTGATTTTGCACTGGAGACGTCTGGAAAAGCGTTCTTTCATTCCTGCCCCATTATGAGCTGAGCAGCAAGCCATAAAACAAGTCCTCATGCCCAGAGGTTATGGTTCTGGCTTTGAAATAGCTTCTTGAAGTTCTAGTTCCTCCCTTCTCTTCTTCCTCAGCTGAATGTAAACTGAAAATCAACAACTGAAAATCATATTAAAGCAGTAAAATTATTATAAAATTATTGTCCAGTCCATCTGTAAGCTATCAGCAGAGTGCAACTGGAATTCGGACTGGTGTTCATAAGTAAAAAGAGGACACAGGTTCAAGCTAAACACTTGCTGAAGCAGCTCTTAGCAGTGTTGGACTGTCATCTCTCGTGGTTTCAGATACTGCCCAGGGTGCCTACATGTGGTAGGGGGCCAGGGCTTCCAGGGGCAGCAGGGCAGGGCCTTGCGCCAGGTCCCATCCCACCACCCCAGCCAAGAGCAGCTCAGCTGAGGCCAGATGGCTGGGGCGCACCTCCCTGGGGAAGGGGCTGGGGCTGAGGCAGGGGCTGCAGATGGGTCCAACTCAGCAGGGCTGTGGGGAGCTGGAGACCAACACTGCTGTGGTGTCACTGGTGGCCCCAGCGGCTGGCAGGGGGTCCTGAGCTGTGGTCAGGGTTGGAGCAGTGCTGAGAAGGGGGTCAGGACCCTGAGGATCCTGATGCCCTCAGCACCCTGAGTCAGAGCAATGGATCATTCCAAATAGGCAAGGATCCATCATGCCATCTCTTTTTGAGGAGAAGGGAAGTTAGCTCTGTGTCTACAGGCTTTGCAAATCTTCTCCCCAGGCCTGAGCTCTCCTTTTTTTCTAGAGTGAACAAAAACAAGCATAGTTTGAGATACCATGACGGCATGTTCCGTGACAACAGCTGTTGCTTTTTTTTACCTTCTACACACATGAACGAATGATCTTCTCTTAATCATCTATGAGCAATACAAAGGTTTTTGCTGTTAATGTCATAGCACCTTTGTCCGGGGTCTCACCGTTTTTCTAAATCCTTACTTAGATGTGCCTCTTAGCCACCTCAAACACCACTTTCAATCTCTGGTGCTTTAGAGATCATATTTCCATCTGGCCATTGGGTAGTAGTAAGGCATAGCTGCACCCTCAGGTTGTGGCTTTGAGTGGCTGAGTGGGCACAGACTCCCTCTCTGTTCCCCACATGCCTCTGGAGATACAGGTGAGTGATGGTGCCTCACAAGACCCTGCAAAGGGCTGCCGTGTGTTGTACTTTGTTCTTCCTTGCTTCCGTTCCTTATGCTCAATTTAATTGGGAGGTTTTAGATCCGTATCTGTGGTGCTGCCTGGAACAATACAAAGCTTCTGGTCTTGCTCACATGTTTATTTCTGCTGGCTAGGATGTCTTGTGCAGATTGCTAACAATAAGCAGAACTTTGCTGGAGGTGTGAGCTGTCAGTTCTGTCAGGCCTGGCATGTACTCCTTTGAGAAATATGTTACCTCCTGGGAAGAATCCCTAACCTCTTCCTCAATATTTTGTTTCTCTCAACAGAACATCTTCTGGAGAAGATAATTTACAAAAAGGAAAAGCTTTTTTTTTTTTTTTTTTTTTTTCCTGAAGTTGTGAAGTCTCCAAGTTATTTTTACCCGTACACTTAGTTTTCTTCCTTTCTCAATAGGGAAAAGATCACTCCTATTAAACCTAAATGTAATCATTTACCTTCTACTAACTGTGGCTTTTCTCTCAGTGATAATATCATGTTTTCTGGCAGCACGCAGGCTTGTGCACTTGTGTCCAACTTAAAACAAATGGGTGTTTCATTTGTCTTTGGGCTTGTGGTTAATTCATCTTCTGTTGCAATGGTGTCCAAAAATTTCTGTTTCTTCGGTCTCCCTTCAGACACTCCTGGCAGTGGTAATCTCTTAGAAAGTGATGTAACCACTTACAGTTTCTGCATTTTCTTCTGAAGGCCAGGCAGTGTTATCGCAATGCATGGAACTGTTTCATGTATATTGATTTTCATCTCCACATGCTTTCCTTCTTCCTTATTGCTGTAATTAATCTTCTTTGCATCTTCTGTCAAAATCACTTCTTCGAAGAAGAGTTGAAACTGGATATCCTATTAATTACTGTCTTCTAATTCATATTTCAAGCACAATTTGTTATACAGAAACTTAGTGTACAAAACCTGAGGTGTTTCAGCCCTCTGTAGGTCAGAAAGTTTTGTAACTTGTCCTTTCTTATTGAGAATACCCCTCTTTTATTTCACATAACATAAAGAAGAGCATTCCTCCATTTCCGTGATAGCTTCTGCCTTTACCCTGATGTCTGTGAACACAGTTAAGTTCTGCTCAAAGTTCCAAGTCTAAGATTTCAGATATTTAAAAATTATTCTATTTATGATTCAATAATTGTTTTTCCATTTGCTTCCCTCCTGGCATCCTGCATCAGTTAGGAATCATAAGTATCAAAGTGCGTGACAAACATCTAGTTTAGACTGTAATATCCCAGTCATTAACACTTGATCAATGCATTTCCAGATCACCCAGTAATGTTTTTTTTGAATCAGATCAGGTATGATTACACAAGCATTGTTCTGTAAAATTAAGAGCATGCAACATGGTGTTAATGCTGTCTTTACACTGCAGGAGTTTTGACCTTGCACTATAGGCTGTAAACTTGACTTTCATGTGTAGTCAGACCACGACCTGAGTGTCTGACTTGTAAGCCAACAGCACAGTGTAATGTGAGCTTCAGCAGAACACAATGCATTCCCTGTGGCTTTTGCATGGTTGTCTGAAGCGTGTAACTCCCCACTAGTTTAGGTGAGTTTCACAAAGGAGCCATGGTCAGAGAAGAAGACATGTAGCAGTTTATTTTTGTCCATACACAATGACATAGGACTTCTTGATGCTAAATTTAAACCTGTTAAAAATTTTTGCATTTGGTACCATGCTTCTCATTAGTCTGTCAATGTTTTCCTTGCCTATGTGTTCCAGAGTCCAGAACTGTATCATCTTAATAGCTTTAGGTCTGAATGCCAATTTAAATATACACTTAATGAATATCAGAATATATTTAAATTGGCTTTCAAGCCCAAATAATTAAAATGCTTTTTTTTAATAATTACCAATTTACTTTTTATGAAGCATGCCCTTAATTTATATTGTAGTTTTAATCTATGAAGTGACTGCTGTAGATGGGGAGAAGGTTGCAGATTAACCAAAGAGTATTTTAGTTCAGAAAGCCTGTCATAGAATCACAGAATCACAGCCATAGAATTATAGAATGGCTTGAGCTGGAAGGGACCTTAGAGACCACCTAGTTCCAACCCCCCTGCCATGGGCAGGAACACCTTCCACTAAATGAGGTTCTTCAAAGCCCCATTCAACCTGGCCTCGTACACTGCCAGGGATGGGGCAGCCACAACTTCAGTAAACAAGATACATTGCTTCTCACTTTCTGACAGTTTATTATACGGTAGGGCTTCTTCAGCACTGCACCAGCTACTAAGAAGGAGAAAAATAACTGTTACAGATGAACCCAGGACAGTATGAAACACCTATGAACATATTTTTTATGTCACTGTGAACTCCAGTACTAATGTTATTTCATAATTTGCTAAAATCCTCAGTGGTTGACTAAAGGATTAGAAAGAATTGAAACACGACATTGTGGAAACTGCTGTTTCCAGCTTTGAGAATTAAAGTAATGGAAGATGATACACTGGGATAGAGACATAAAAATAAGAGTTTGGAAAGACTCTCAAGGCATCATTTAGCTCATTTGTTTCTAGTGAACGAAGGTCACCTATTAGATTTGATATCAAGCTTCCCCAGAGTTGCGTTGGCTCTGTGCCAATTTACCACCTTCTGTGCCATCATTTTTTGCATAAAAGCATCCTTCAGCAGTGAAGCCAAAGTGCCCTTGGATGCGTAGGCAATGTATCCTGTGGAGGATGAGGATGAAGGAGTGGCAGGCTCATGAGTGGAGGTCAAGTGGCAAGCAGCATGCAAAGAAAATACTGATCTTATCACATATTAATGCTCATCTTCTGACTGTCTTTGTGCTTATTACTGTGTTCTATGAAAGGCTGCATACTGTATTTTACTATGGACAGGGCTGGAAGACAATCCTACAAAATACAGGATGGAAGGTGTGGAGCCCTCCGCCTTTGGAGCCAGATTGTATGGAGAGACGAGGGAGGCCTGGGAGGATCAGATAGAAAAAACTGATTATCTGTGATGACCAGTGATATACTGCATTTATCACCATAAAAATAATTCTTTCCATCCCCTGGTAGATGGTCCTGTAACTCTCAGAGTAGAGCTCTGTGTATTTTCTTTGGACCTTTATAGGTATTCTGTCTGGATTTCAGGGAGAGAATAGGTGGATTTTGAACAGGAAACTTTTAGTTGTGAACTAAATCCATGTGCAAATGCTAAAATTTATATTCTGTAGGGAACTAAATGGATTTCCGAGGTCGGCAAGCTTGGAAGACTGGAAAATTGCCAGAAACCTGGCAAGGTGACATCGTCACCATTCTGCAATTACTGTGGTATAACATAACTGAAGTTTTCTTGAGGGGAAAACAATCCATGCTGAGCTTATACAATAAGTCTCTGTGAAGCACTTCCATTTTTGGGGAGCTTCCGTGTAGACAGTGCTTTGAACTACAGCAAGTCACGAGGTTAACAAAGGACTCAATGGAACCTAAGACCATAGCTGAACAAATTCCAGTGGACCAAGAGCAACTTCTAATTCAATACCTTGAATTCACAGTTTTCCATTAAGACTTTTAAAATCCAGGTTGGATTTTAAAAATATGTGATAATACCACCCATGATTACGCATACATAGGCACAGTTGTGAAGTGTCTAAGCAGGGAAACCTAGCAGACAGAATCTAAGCTTCTTTTCTTGGCAGATGTAAGGATTTTATTTTTAAGATAACTGTAACATTCCTTAGTTAATGTGGGGTGGTGGCTTTGGAAGTTGATGCCTTGAAGGCTTGATACTCTGACATTCAAAATTTGTTTTATATGGTGAAAAAGATACTGTGCCATTGGGTTGATTTCTACTTTTTTCCGCTTATTACTACAATAAAAGGAGCATTTGTATGTATATATAAAATCTTTAATTTGAGTTCCTGGAAAAAAATGTTTGAGAAATAGGCTAGATTGTTAATACTTTTTTGTTATAGAAAATGTACTGGGGTCCTTGCTATGTGCCATATAAAAGGTGTTAAGATCAGGAAAATTTCCTTCAGGAAAAAGGGTTTTTCTTTATAGGTCACATAGAGAAGAAATATGTCTTCATCAATTCACTTTTTACTTTTGCATAGGCTGTACAAGAAATCCTGGATTAGTAGGAATACAGGTAGAAATGCTGATTATTTGGCTGGTGATTAATTATCATACTAACAAAGAAAAATATGAAAGTATGTCAAAAAAGATCTAACATGTTCTTGAAGAAGAGTATGGAGGGACTACATGAAAAAAACACCTTTCATAATGTGCAGAAAAATCTCCCTAAGTAGTTACTTGACTGCAAGAAGAACCTGAACTGAGGAATCCAACCACTTATCTCTGTTTCCAAAAAATTACAAAAATCCTTGCCAAAACTGTGAAACCATTATGTGTCCTTCTTGCATCCTTGGCAGAAGTGGTTATAAAATATTACCACAAATATTCTTGTCTGCAACTTGCTAGTGCACCATG
>JAOEHX010065972.1:0-11435 GCA_025448015.1 Bolborhynchus lineola | reverse complement strand
TGAGGAAGAAATTCTTTAGTGTAAGGGTGGTGAGGCACTGGAATGGGTTGCCCAGGGAAGTTGTGAATGCTCCATCCTTGGTCGTGTCCAAGGCCAGGTTGGACATAGCCTTGGGTGGCATGGTTTAGTGGGGGAAGGTGTCCCTGCCCGTGGCAGGGGGTTTGGAACTAGATGATCTTAAGGTCCTTTCCAACCCTAACTATTCTATGATTTTATGTGTTTCAAATATAGTAACAATTCAGAGAGCTTGAAAATCTCATACTTTCTCAACCAGTGCCTGGCAGCCGCACAGGCCAGCTGCCCCTGGTGGTTGGAGAGGCCAAGTGTCATAGCAGGCCTGGCTGGACAGTGACCTCCTAGCAAGACCACAGCCCTACTGTGCTGGAGTAAAGTGTGCAGGGCAGGCTCTGTGATGGAAGTCGGGGTGAGGGACAGTGAGAGTGCAGACAGGTCCACTGGGATGAGGCTAAACCTGCAAGTCCAGTCAGGGTCAGGAACAGCAAGGCTGGGCTTGGGCATAGCTGCAGTGTAGCTCAAGAAAGGCCTAAGTCTGAGGGACTGAACATAAATAGAAATCCTAAGTAAAGATGGGGAGCCCCTGTGAGCTTTTGCACAGCTCTGCATTACAGCTCAACTCTGTTCATAGCAGCCTGACTCATGCTTACATGTCTGCACTGAGGGATAAAAGCTTGCAGATCCTGTTGGTGAACAGGGAGCCCTGACACCAATTAACTCCCAGTTTTTCTTACGTCATGCGTTCTGCAGTAGCAGTCATTTTTCTCCTTCTGTCTTGTTCCATCCCCCTTCAAAAAATGTCTCCTTCATAAGGAAAAGTAAGTTCTGCTGGACCTCACTCTTGTTTGCTCAGCTGGTGTTTCCCTAGGACAGAAGTAGCGTATGTCCTATTGGTAAAGAAAAAGATAGGGTAGAAATATAGGAACATTGTGTGGGACAGCGTTAGAAGAGAGAGGTAGGAGGATTTGGAGATTGTGTGTGATGGGAAGGCATTCTTCAGGAACAGAGGGATAAAGCTGAAGTTTCTGTGGTGAGTGGAGATGTAGGGTGTAGGGACAAATCTGTGGAAAACCAGGTATCATTAATTTTGTTGCTAGCAAAATAATAGAGCTTTTTATCATATGGGAGATGGCAAGAGCTGGTGATAAGGGAATTTGCACTGGATGCTGTCATACTTGCTCTGTGATCTTCATAAAGTCATTTCTTTTCCTTTTGCATTGCTCTGTCTAGTTTGTGCTGTCTGGCCCGTCTGCACACTCTCAAAGTGGATTATTTGAGCTGAATCCAGGCCTAATATTTTAGCTGTCAGAAAATGATACATTAGGCTGGTGGGAGCCCAGATGACTAGGTTGACTATTATCAGTTGGAAAAGACAGCACTTCCAGAGCTACTTCAGGTTGTTTTGAACTGTGTCTGAAGATGCTTATTTCTCTCTATTAGGTATAAAGAGCCTAGGTGACTAGTTCATCCATCTGAAAGTTAGGAGCTGAGTTTCTAGTTTGAGGTAATTTTATTCTTTGACAGTTCCTGTCACAGTAGGCTCTGATTTTTTGCCTGTGGTATTGAAGGGCTGTTTCTGTGAAGATAAATTATCCAAACCCTTCCTTTATAAAGAAAGGAAATTACATGTGTGTAGAGTGTAAGGAATCCTCATCTGTTGATGTCAGACTCAGTGATGAGACACCGAAGATACTTGCATGGCTACTGTTCCTGCCTTGTCTTTTTAATTTGGATAAACTGTGCTGTAGTCTCTGGGTGAGGATTTTTTTTGGTGATTGCGTAAAGACTTTTCCATATACTGTCACCTTCCAGTATATGCAACCCAGAAATTTTCTGTACATGAACCACGTCATGAATATGGATATGTGAACTGGCTTCAGTTCAGAGGCAGATGAGCCCAAAAGTTGGGCTGTGTTGATGTGGCTGCATTGTTTCCAGGGACAGCTCAGCCTTGGGAGTTAGCTGTGCAGCTGTGCATGTGTAACTCGTAGCCCAAGCTAAAAACATCGGCCTGACATGACTTAACTTTGTTGTGGCAGCCTGGGTTGTCTTCACTGTGTTACTCCAGGGAGCAGTGAAGAGTCTTAGTGGAAATAAGTCTTTGTGGCTTCGCGTGGGAATGGCCTAGTTCTGGCATGGCTAATAATGAGCTAATAAACAGTACATGACTCAAATGGTACAGCAAAACCCAGGGGGTTCTGCAGGAGTTCGGGCTTTGTGTTCCTTTACTGAAAGCAGTCATTAGATCAGGGAGGCACTGGACCTTAACTTGCTTTGAAAGAAAAAACTCCTCAAGAAACACTGTGGAGCTGAGTGCTAGGACATGTTGGTGGCTGTGCAAGAGTCATGGCAAGTTCAGCCAACTGAGTTAATCAGGTTGGTTCAGTACTGATGATATTTGGCTGGTTTGTTTCCATGCAGAACCACTTATGTCTCTGCATCAGTCTTTAATTTTCAAGATTTCCAGGTTTCCAAGCTCTATATTTTTGAGGCTGCGTTTCCATTTTTCTGTGTTTATTAGCTTCACATTTCATGTCTGCTCCATTTATCCTAGTTGTTTTGATGCCAGCTGAGAATTAATCTAGCATGTTGAAATATCTGCAGTTGATTTAATATCTGGACTGAGTGTCTTGCTAGCAAGAAACACAGATGTATGTGTATACAAACAGCTTCAAAATATGTGATCCTACATTTTAGAGGCAAATTTAAATTGAGGGAGATGACATAGGTATTTAAACTTATCTTTTAATCGATCACTAGAGTGTGCTGTGACACAGGAACTATTAATTCCATGTTTTGGAAATTTCTGTTGTGGTTTTTGGGTCATTTTGGGGGTTTCTTTTGTTTGTTTGGAAGTCTTACTCTGGAAAGAACTTTTTCTCTATATTGAAACAGATTGGTTAAGTATGATAGACTACTTGGGTTCATTTATACTAGTGCTGTGAGTTCTTTGGATTGTGAGCGGGAAGAGGGTAGGTGTCAAATGTGCAGGAAGGTGAGCATTACTAAAGCAGGTGTAAAAAAAAAAAAGAGAAAGTTGAGAGATGACACCAGAATAAAGGCATATAGTAAGTTCTACAAACATGCTCTTAATTAACAAACCAGCAAGCAAAAAATGGCTTTCATCAGTTCCTCTCCTTCCTTCCTTTTCACTGGTTCTTTCTTGCTCTTTATTATGTTACTGTCTTAAGTGCAGTAAAAGCTGGAAGCTGATTTCTCTAGACTTCAGCTAAAAAATAGTCCCCTGCTGTTGAAATCATAGAATAATTTAGATTCTCTAGTTCAGCCTCCTGCTCAAAATAAGTCAGACTAGATCATGTTGCTGAGAGCCTGGTCCAGTTGAGTTGTGACTGCTTCAAAGTATGAAGATACTGCAGACTTTCTGGACAACTTGTTCTCATGTGTGATTGTCCCCATAATGGCATTTTTTTTCATTCCTTATATCCAACTGGGATTTCCTATTTTGCAGCCTGTGATGCTGCTTCTCTGTGACTGTGCACCTGTAAGAAGATTCTTGCTACATCTTTTCTCTAAACTCCATTTAGGCAGCTGAAGGCAGTAATGCCCTTGGCTGCCCTCCTTTAGGATTAACAAAACACAGTTCTTCCTGTGGTATGTTCCAACCCCTAATCTTTGTAACCCTCCACTAGTCTTGTTCCAGCCTAACAGCATCCTTCTTGTATTGAGGAGCCCAAAAATGGATATGATACTCTGTATGTAGACTAAAAAATACAGCAGAGAGGGGAAGAATCACTTCCTTTGTCTACCTGGCTGCACTTTTGCTAGTACACTCCAGTATGCACTTGGACGCTTTTGCTGCAGAGGCTCATGCCAGTTCATCTTCAACCTGCTGCCAGCCAGGACACTGCTCTCTAGTCAGTCAGTCCCTGGCCTGTAGTGCTGCCATGGGGCTGTTCTCTTCCAAATATGTGATTTTGCGCTTGCCTTTGAAATAAATGAGATCTTGGTTGCCCATTTCTCCAGCCTCTTGAAGGCCTTCTGAATAGCAGCCTGGCATCCAGACTGTGGACTGCTGCATTCTCCCCACTTTCTCCTATCCATCTGTGGCTTTGCTGAGAATGTTCTCTGTTTACCAAAGATGCTAAACAGGATTGGTCCCAGCATTAATACCTGAGAACTGTCACTAGTATTTGGTTTCCAGTTGGACTTTGTGCAAGCTCTAAAGGCTTCAGTCCAGCCCATTTTCCAACCATCTGGTGGTCCATTTACTCAGTCCATATCTTTCAGACTGAGTGTAAGGACAGGATAATACATGTCAAAGACCTTGCTGAAGCCAAAGAACATGGTAGCTGCTGCTCCCTGGTCATCTACAGAGTCTGTCATCCAATCACAGAAGGCAGCCAGGTTGGTCAGATAAAATTTGCCTTGTGTCATAAATGTGTGTCATAAATCAATGCCCAGTCCTGCATGCACTTAGAAATTACTTCCAGGTGGATTTGCTCCCCAGTCTTTCTCAGGATTAAGGTGACATTGATCAGTCTGTAGTTCCCTATATCCTTCTGGAAAATGGGCATAACATTTAGATTTTTCTAGTCATTAAGAAAACACGGTGGTTGGTTCATTGGTTTTTCTTCTCACTAATATAGAAGCCCTTCTTTTTGTCCTCAACCTCTCTGTTGCTTCAGCTCCAGCCAAGCACTGACTTTTACAACTCTTCCTGTACACAGCAGTAATTATACTTTCCTCTGGTGTAGGCTGTCTGTCTACTGTTCGTCTTTATCCTTTTTGAATTCCAAATCCATGTAGGACTTGTTCATTCCTGCCAACCTTCTGCCATGCTTGTTGACTTGAGGCCCGTTCAGGTGATCTGGTTTTGCATTTGGAGGAGACTCTCATTCTTTTCTTTGCAATGTTGGAGATAATTTTTTGTTTTCTCTCAGAAGATGATCAGTGGAAGATTTAATATTAGTCTCTGCGGCATAGAATTATAGAATAGTATGGGTTAGAACAGTGATAATTTAGAGTGTTCTTCCTTGAACCTACGAGACCAAAACTAAAAGCTCATCCAGATAAGCTTTGTCCAGTGTCGTATATGTTGGTAAAAGTATTTCTTTCAAATGGAGACAATTTTTCTTTTTCCTCAGCCAGATACTTCTGATGTATTACTGTGATCAGAACACCCTGAATTCTCCTTTCTCTTCAAGATGAAAAACTCCTAGCTTATAACTACTACAGCCTTCACTTCAGTCTTTTGTTTTGTACTTCTGAATTTCCCACTGCTGTGTTCTGCAGTCGTATTGTTCATTTTTATCCTTTGCTAAATTAATAGCATCTCTTAATGTCTACTGGTTTGAGCTTTTCTGCTTATTGCATCCATCAACAGTAATTTCTTTATATTTCTTTTGGTTAACTTAGTGTCTAAAATAACAATTCACCTAGCTGTAAATTGAGTAAGGTAGTATTTAGGTAGCAGAGCTATGAGAAACTTGTTTAATAAATTTAGTTAGGTGGACCTTGACTTAGTGTCTGATACTGTCAGTGTCTGATAGGATCACCAATACTGAAAAAGGAGAGGAAGCATCATCTTGACTAACATGAACTGTGCTTTCCAGCGGAAACACAGAAGCAATATGACCCAGCAAAAGGTTTATTTGCTGGGTTTTATTCAAGGGATTGACATTGCAGAAAGCCTCTTTTGAAATCCAGTGTTATGCCCTGGCAGCTGTTTCTGCAAATACAAATATCTTTTCCCTGAGCATTTAAATCTGTGTTCAGTTATTTGAGTAGTTAGCTGTTTGGTGGGCAAAGTTATGTTTTATGACAAAAACTTGGGCATGGCTCATTTCAATGCCATTTTAATGATGGATGCTGCTTTTCAGATTTTTTTTCTTGAGATCTTGCCATCATTGCTTAGTGGTATGAGTATGGTTTTTGTTGACCTTGGAGTTGTGTTCTGGGGAAAATATTCCAGGCAGAGAGCTTAGCAGTTACTGGAATTCTCTTAACTTTCTATAGATTTATTTCCTCCTTTCCAAGAGTTTGTGGCCACTTACAGAAGATTACCAAAGCCCTGAAGAAAATTGAGACTGATATATTGAAATGCTGACACCCTTATGAATTTTTTACAGTGCTGTAGAATTACTCAAAGAAGGCTGCTAGCATTTCACAGTATGTTGTAACACTTCTTTTGGAGTCCTGGAAATCAGACGTTGCCACAGATAGGTGTTAAATAAAGAGAATTAGGTCCCTGTCTTCCTACTGAGGAGGGGGTTTTCTGGCAAATATACTTGTCTCTTAAAGCATATGACATACCATATGCAACTTCCTTTTATTGAGAGGTTAAAATTTTACATCTGAATGAAGTATCTTCCTGTTGGGAATGCTGATATTTCATGGGTTTTGTAATTTTTTTTTAATCCTAGCTTTATGCTATTTGTATGAATGTGAGATTCAGTTGCACGATGTGTACTGAAAATCCATAATTTCTGAGCTTACGCTTGAAAAAATAATTAGCTATCGCAACACTGGTTCTTTTACATGAAACAATTTGAAACAGGACAGTTGTTTGTCATGTTTTTTTATATTGCAGACATTTATAGTCAGTGGTGTTAGTGCATAACTCAGTTGGGTATCTTATGTAATTTTTTTTTTATGGTTTTATTTTTTAAAAGCACCTTTGTTCAAATGCTTAAATGTTATGAAATTCCAGAATTAATACCCAAGCTGAAAAACCATTACATTCTAGTAGTCAAAAATGAGCATCATTGTCCCTTCTAGTCACTGTATCACAGTTAAGACAAATTCAGCATTACATCCTAATGCCTTTCTTCTGGAAAAACCCTACCCAGTTGTAATTGCCCATAGTAAATTTGTCCTTCACAGATGATGCAGGAAAATGCTCTGTCAGTGACTTTAAAAGTCCTTTCCTATGTTTTTCCAGGGGCACCACTAGAAGTAGCCCATGCCTAGAAGACCATGTTCTAGATTCTCCACAGCTGGAGAGTCATAAGTAAGTTTGACAGTATCTTAGATTCTGGAGCTTGTTTTCTGTGTGTTGTACTGTCCTTGTTCTTGATGTTGCCTCATAACGTCATTTGGCTTTTTCAGTCCTTGGTCAGCAGCATCACCAGCTAGCTCTCCTGTGATAGCACCTGTCATGTTTTCAGCTATTGTGGAAGAAGAGCTCCAGCAAGAAGCTGCTCTTATTAGGAGCAGAGAAAAACCTTTGGCTTTGATCCAGGTAATGTGCTAAGTTACTGCAGCTGTGAAGTAACACAAGGAGTTTGCACTGGCTGTTCCAGAGATCATTTTGAGGGATTAATTATTGATACACTTGGTATCATTGACAGAATTATATTAAATATCATTTAATAATAACCTCAAGTTGCTATTTGATAACGTATATCTATATTTAAGACTACCGAGACCATGATTAATGCATTCAAAGCATCAGAGGGTAATTGAGGTTGAGAGGAACCTCTGGAAATCGTCTAATCCAAATCCCTCCCCTTCTCAGATCAGGGTTCCTCAAAGCAGGTTGCTCAAAGCTGTGTCGAGGCAGCTTTCGAACATCTGCAAGGATGCTTGGGCTCCCTGGGAGACGTGTTCCTGTGTCTAACCACTCTCATAGTAAAAAAGTTTTTTATATTTAAATGCAACTTTCTGTATGTCAGCCTGTGCCCATTACCTCTTCTCTTGTCACTGGGCACCACTGAGAAGAGTGTGGTTCAGTCACCTTTATTCTCTTCCCATCAGGTATTTGAACACTTTGATAAGATCTTCCTAAGCTTTCTCTTCTCTATGCTAAACAACAGCAGTGTGCTCAGCATCTCATGTATCAGATACCCCCAAGTTTTTGATCATTTTCTTGTCCCTGCCTCTATTATGTCCATGTCTGTCTTGTACTGGAGAGTCCAGAAGTGGACCCAGCACTCCAAATGTCTCACCAGTGCTAAGCAGAGGGGAAGATCACCTATCTCAATCTGCTGGCAGTGCTGTCCCTCCCCGAGCACAGGAGGCTGTCACTCTTCTTTGCCACACAAGCACATTCCTGCAAACCTGTGCACCCCTGATCCTTTTATGCTAGGCTTTGTTCCAGCTTGTTAGCCCCAGCATGTACTGGTGCTTAGGGCTATACTTCCTAGGTTCTGGACTTTGTATTTCCCCTTATTGAACTTAATGAGTTTCCTCGTAGCCCATTTCTCCAGTATATCTGGGTTCCTCTGGGTGGCAGCGCAACCATCAGCATGTCAGGTACTCCTTCCAATTCTGTATTGTCTGCAACCTTGCTGAGGGTGCTCTCTGTTCCAAAATGCAGGTAATTAATGAAGATGTTGAACAGTACTGGCCGTGGTCTCAGTTTTGGTGCTAGTGACTGGCCTCTAGTTGGACTTTATGCCACTGATCAGAAACTTTTTGAGATCACCAGTTCAGCCAGTTTTCAGACTGTCTCATTGGATTTCTTTCTAGGGCCATGTCCTATGAATTTTTAAGAAGCAGGTACCTGAACAGATGATAGTCTTCTGTTCTGAAGTCCCAGGGTGTTATCCTGTTGGTCTTGTTCCCATCACTCTGAATACTGAGCTCCACCATCTCATGGTCACTGCAGCCAAGGCTGCCCTTGACCTTCTTATCCCTGACCAGTCCTTATTTTTAAGTGTGAGATCCAGCAGAGTGTCACCCTTCATCAGCTATTTATTCATCTGTCTTAGGAAGTTTTCACCAATGCAAACCTCCTGGAGTGCTTGTGCCCTGTTATGTTGCTGGGTTGTGTTGAATCAAGCCTAGTAGGTATCAGAGTGGCTGCAGTTTCCCAAGAGGAGCAGGGCTTGCAAGCATGAGATTTCATCAAGTTTTCTGAAGAAGGGCTCATGTATACTTTTTCCTGATTAGGAGGTCTGTAGCAGGCATGCATTCAGACTAGTAAAGCCAGTTCCTAACTGCTGCTGGTTTAAATGTAGATCTGACACTGATATGCATATTTTCTTTTCCTTCCAGATCGAGGAGTGTGCTATTCAAGATTTATTAATCCATTATGAAGCTTTTGACAACCCTGATGAATTTGTGACTGTTGAAAGGGCTCCTCAGGGACCTATAGCAGCACCTGTGTGGAATAAGCACTAATTTGTACTCTTCACAGTCCATGTTTTATGTGCACTCTGGAGTTCTTGTTATAAGTAAAACGGGACTGGAAGAACAGGAATCATACGATTTTTAACATCAGCATTAAAACACTGCACATAATAATTAGATATTTGTTAGAGAGAATGGAAATAACGTGCTCACAATGTCCTTTACCCACATATATATTGTATGTATGTTTTGAGAGAATTTCTTTGACAAGACATATTATTAGTAAAGTTACATGAAACAGTAGGTTGGAAATGTATTTGCTAATCTTAAATTGTGAGGGGGTTTTATTAAATTCACAGGTTGCTGAAAAGTGAGTGCTTATTTTGTGATTTAATGTGGAATTGAATGTGCAGAATTATACATCTTCAAAGTTTGGGGCAGGGGTGGTTGTTCTTCACAGCTTTCTGGCAAATTGGGAATATTGGATAAAGTTTGTATTTGAACTTCATGTAAAAGTACAGTTTGATAATGCAGTTTTTGTTAAGTTATGTAAGCAAGTACTGGTTCTCTGACTCTTGTGTCCGGTACTCTTTACTGTCGTGCTCCACGCTGTATTCAAGTGCCCTGCCATTGCCTGCTCTCAGTTGAGTTGTGCATGTTTTTTACCACTGTGGGACTGGCCTCTGAGCAGTCAGCCCTATTGTAAAGTAAAGCACACAGTCAAATAGAATGTGGTGGCACTTAATTAGCTCATATGTAGTCTTACTCTGGTAAATATGGTACGGTTTTTTAAAACCACTGTGTTTAAGGTACAATTCACTTGAAGTGCTGAGGAAGTAAGAGCTGTGTATTTGTTGCTAAAGCTATGGGGACGAATGCTTGACTGTGAAATTTGCAAGCACCTAACCTTCGAAGATTATCATAGGTGGCTTTCAGTATTGTGTGTTCCAAAGTTCGCTGTGCCTGGTTTAAAAAAATTTATATACATATAAAAAAAAGAGGAAAAAAAAAAAAGTAGCCTTACCTGCAATATTCTGTCTAGTTTGTCTGTTTGTATAGGTGTGCTTGATCTTGTATTTTTTCAGTAGTGTCAGTACTCATGAACTCTGGAGAACTGGAATTGAGCAAGCTGCAGAAAATGAATGTAGAGAATTGATCACTGTGTGATAAAAGAACCTTGAAAAAACCCTATGTAGATATGTCTGATGGTTTCAAGTCAAGCTACACCAAAAAGTCCCCCACAAAAACTGTAAACAAATGCAATAAACCATAAAATCTTGATTTACACAAAGCTGGTATACGTCTATGTGCTGGTTATATATAATCAACAATTTAGGTAAGTGTAAAGTTATCTTAAAGTATTTCCTTTGTGTATGAAACAAGAACTGCAGGCATTTTGAAGCTGCACAGGCAAAAGAAGATGTAGCTTTTAATTCTATTTCAAATTCTACTGGTGATTCATTCCCTGTTCTGATGAGAATACTTGCAATAAGTGCTTTGTTTGATGCACTGCAGGGCTGTAAGGCCTACTGAAACTGTCCTGATTTAAAAGAAAGCTTGTGTACTGTGGGAAATAGCTATAAAAGCAATAGGCTGTTCCAGGTGTTGAACCCACTTTGTTCTCAAATATAAAATTACTGTAAAGTTGCTAATCTGCATTTTTTTGTTGTGGTTTTTTTTTTTTTCCTTAAAATTGATTAATATGCTGAACATGCATGGCTCAACCCTGACAAAGAGGGAGGAGAACTTCTTGGTTCATGTTTTTGTGGAAGCACCATGAGTTTGTTACGAACATTAGCTTTGTGCAAGTACTTTGTCTGGGTGTCTCTTTGGAGGATGCTTTTGGCTGGAAATACCAAGTCCTGTATATGATCAGTAAGCATACAGAGTGGAGAAACAGAGTTCAATTGCAGCTATGTTTTTTGAGAGGAAGGGGGATCCAAGAATGTCACATAGAGTTAAGTAGTGGTTCAGAACAGATAATCACACTCCTTGATCTCGATATAAGTCAGTTCTTTATTGATCTGCAGAGTTGCTTTAAAGTTAAAATAGTTTTAATGTTGAGGTCAAGTCTGTTAAATCTTGTGTGAGCTTTTCAGATAACAAAGGGAATAAGACTGCTAAAACATAGCTAAGCTTTGCATAAAGGATATTACATGCATGAAAAATGGATAAGCGAGCAAACAAAGTTTATGTAAGAGTAGGCTTACAGTCACACTGCATTTGCTCTCAAGTTATAATGTACAGCTTGGGGAAAGCCTGGATTCAGCTCTCCTCTCTAATAAAAAGATATTGTTTTAATGAATCATTCTCAAATAAGAAAGTAAGCAGAGAATTGATCCCAGAGCTTTTTTTTTTTTTTTTTTTTTTATAATTCTCAATAATCT
>JAOEHX010065969.1:0-27733 GCA_025448015.1 Bolborhynchus lineola | reverse complement strand
CATGTTCACTACCTCTACAGGTCACACAATTACAGTTTTGTTAGATGTGTCTATTGTGGTAGTTCTTTTTGTCCCGTTAGCATTAGCTGGTTCTTGATATTGCGTATGAGCTAAAAATAAGCATAGCAAACAATCCAATTGTTTTAACTTTATGAAGGTATCTTTGTTATTTTGTACAACTAATACTATCAGGAAAGAATGAATGGCTTTTGTCCATGAGATGCTCTAAACTTCCTTAATGTGAAACTCAGACTTAAAAGTTCCCTGCTTCCACTTATTTCTATAATATAACAGTAAAGTTATAACAAAGCTGTTACAGAGCAAAAGGAAGTTACACTTGCATTCTGCAAGTGTGTGTTGTTCTTTACAGTTCCTTTTCTCATTTGGTGCTTGAATAATAAGATCAGTGATTTATCTTGTATCTCTGAAGAGTTTATGTGGCAGTGAAAGATTGTATCTTATGCTGCTAAAGCCATTTCAGCAATGACTGCCTGCTTCTGGCCTTGTTTTGCTAATAAAACTGCTGATTTCTGTAGGTTGTATGTTGAATAGGTTGCTACTATTAGATTGTTACTGGTCTGAGTAAGAGTTGCAAGAAATTGAGTGTATTTAAGCCTCATATCAGATTTCAGGCTCAGCACTAGTTTGTCTGTGGGTGAACTGATAAAAAGGGTTAGACCTCAGTCTAACCGAAGCATGCCATTGAGTCAATACAGTCTCAGAGCATAACTCATTGGTTATTTAAGTTCCTCTACAGTCTGTGTTGTGAAGTCATGTAGTAGCAGCTTAATCTGTTGCTGAGTTAATGAGCTCCTTTGAGTTCTAGCTCAGGTAATATAAATGTATATGCTTTTGTTTGAAGTCTAGTGAAACAGTACTATTCTGGGCAGCTGGTCTGTAGGTGATGACAAGAAGGAAACAAACATATAGTCCTTTTCTGCCTCATTGTTTTCCTACTACTAATATTAAGGTTCTCCCAAGGCAGTTATAAAGTGATTGTAACTGAGTTCTTCTGTTTCATTTGATCAGACCTGATTTTTTCACTTTAGAGCTACAGCTTATGTTGTATGGAGGGACTAGTGTTTAGTGCTTGTTAAACTACATTGGGGTACAGTATTCTGATCTTTTTTATGCCTTGTGTTGATTCTAAAGCTTTGCTTATCTTGGTTTAATATTAAAGTTATAAAATGGAAAGAGTGTTTCCTATTTTTAAACTGGTTTTGAGCAAGTCCTGAGCTTCTTCAGAAGATCTAATACTAAAATAGATAGAAAAGGGTGTGACAAATGGAGAAAAAGATCCATTTACTGCCAGATGGAGTGATTACTGATACTTTCCAACTTCATTAAAACACTTTGTAATATTTCCATAAGTGGGTTTTTAAATAAGCACCTGTGTGGTGCACAGTTCTCATTCATGAGAGTTTGTAGCATGCTTTACTGAATTAGTACTTTTCATGAGTTTTGGTGGGACACATTAGGCTTCAAAGCCTAAGCTGTTCTTGTACCTAATCAATCTAGAAGATACCTTTGTACTCTTACAAGGATAGGTTGCACCTCTAAATCTCAGCTTTAATTATAGAACATTAGTCCAGAATGAGTTTAAGGACATACTCAAGTTTATAAATGTGTTTATCCAGACACAGGGTGGAGCTGTGGCCGCATCCTGTCACTTTTTCGTGTATTGTACCACTGGAGGCCTTAAGCCATTCCACTCCCCCTGTGCAGAGATTTATCATAGGCTGGCCAGTATGTCTGTTCTCTTCCCTTCTTCTCAGAAGATACAGTGTGCTACCCAGTTGCCTCATAAAGTTCTACATTTGACTCCAGAATGGAAAACGTCAGTGCTGCTCTTATGCAGTCTAGTGAATGTGCAGACTGGTCACTGTTTCTGAGAACTATGTAAGGCTATACTCTTTCCACAAATAGAAGTGCAAAGCTCTAATTCTCATGTAGGGTGAAATAGCTGCTCTTGAATTTTGCTGTATTTAAATGACTGACTCTCAGTACTCAAAAGAAAAAATGAGATGGATCCAATTAGTTTGCCCTAGTTCTAAGCTGAAGTCATGCAGAGGTGCTAAGTTGTGTGGCTGAATGTAAGACTATGCCAGGACTCATTTGAGAGGTTTGAAAACCTTTTGATGAACCTGTGGTGAGTGACAAGTTGAAACTTGAAACCATATGACTTCAGATTTTACATTTGAATAACATCAATACTTAAAATATGTTGAGAATAAGTTGGTTTGGCTGTACTTTCTGCCTTTGTTAATAAAACGAACATAAGGAGAAATAGCTTTATTTAGAAGAATGCTAACAGCCTATTTATTTTATTTTTAATACTTATTTAAAAATTAACTGAAATAAATTTAATGGAGTTCCATTAATTAAAAGCCCTGAAACATAAAGAAGGCAGAAGATGGTGTGATGTTTCACATAGTTCTAGGGGAGTGATTTGTGTCACACATGACTTTGCTTTTGGAGGAAGAGTAGTTCCTAGGTAATGCTTTCACATCTGTTATTGCAGGAATCAGTACCTTGAGGCTGTGTATTTCTGAACTGTAAGATTATTTTTTTATTCATTTTTTTTAAAAAATTCTAACTGGAAGTATTTGTAGCTTAGTCCTTGTTCAGTTTGCAAAATTAGTTTCAATAGCTTTACTTGTTTTAGTTGAGAGAATATACTATGCTTGTCTCCCTTCCTGGATATGTAGGATACACGAGTAATTTTGCCGTAATAAATAGTGGATTATATTTGTAATCATTGCTCATCTGATGAGTTGGTGTCTGTCATGCAGACCCCCCCTTCCCCTCTCATAATCTGTGGAGACACAGAAAGGAAATAAAAGAATTTAATATGCTCTCTACATAGCATTTGGGAAATAAGATACTCAAATAGCTGGATTTGAATTATGGTATTTCCGCTAGTTTGAAGTATGGTATGTGACTAGAATTTGTATTCCTAGGTCCTTTGACACAAGTGTGACTTCAGTTATGACTGGTTTTAATCTGGTGGGTTGTAGGTAATTCTGCATACTACCACTCAATCATAGAGCTAGGCTGATACTAGCAGTGAAGGCTTGACATTATCTAAAAATGTGCTTTCATATTCTGGTAATTTTACCTACCTACCTATGTTTTTACATTTTGCTAGCTTCCTAGGGCAGAAACGTTTGTGTGTGTGAGTATCGTTTCCTGTCTGTATTCAGGTGTCACAGTTTTGATTCATTAGCAGTCTGTCAGTTGCTGCTCATGCCTGCCTTGATAGTGAGCTTTGTTTCAGAGTTTCCTGATCCTGTTAACTTGTACACAGTGTACTGCATGGTAGAACGTAGAATCATAGAATAGTTAGGGTTGGAAAGGACCTTAAGATCATCTAGTTCCAACACCCCTGACATGGGCAGGGACAACTCACACTAAACCGTGCCACCCAAGGCTCTGTCCAACCCGGCCTTGAACACCACCAGCGATGGAGCATTCACAAGTTCCCTGGGCAACCCATTCCAGTGCCTCACCACCCTAACAGTAAAGAAGTTCTTCCTCATATCCAATCTAAACTTCCCCTGTTTAAGTTTGAACCCATTACCCCTTGTCCTATTACTACAGTCCCTAATGAAGAGTCCCTCCCTAGTATCCCTATAGGCCCTGTTCAGATATTGGAAGGCTGCTATGAGATCTCCACGCAACCTTCTCTTCTCCAGGCTGAACAGCCACAACTTTCTCATCCTATCTTCATACATGGAGTAATCTGGGTCCTAAGATTTACCAATTTGTTGGAGACTGAATTTAGAGAAAGCTGAAATAACAGACTGTAGCTGATTGATTTAGCGTTTATGTTTGAAGCTCGGAATGAAGCTGGAGTGAGAAATGTTTTGAAGATATTTCAAAATGTTACTAGAAGATGCCTTTTTTACTGGTTGTTGGAAACAAGTCCCTTCCCTGAATTCCAGTTTGGTTGGCATCCATGTACTGGTAGAGATCTTCTAATATAGCTTTTCCTTTAAAGGTGGAGTGGTAATCATAGATGAAAAGATGGGCTCGAGTGTACTTGGAGATGCTTTATTTACCCATCTTGAAATTATTTTGATACAGATTTCTTGGTTTTATGGTGATGCCTGTACTTTTATTTAGTCATTCATGTCTACTTTTTCTTTACTGTTTCTTCTAGGATAAGTTGGATATCTGACATTATTGTGGTTGTCTCTCCTGAAAATATTGAAACAATGAAGTCTATCATTGAAAAATATGGCCACAAAAGAGTTACAATAGTAAAAGGTGGAGTAACTCGTCACCGGTCAATTTTCAATGGACTGAAGATGTTTGCAGAGAATGAGTTTTCCAATCAGCTTCTCCAGAAACCAGAAGTAGTGATTATCCATGACGCTGTGAGGCCATTTGTTGAAGAAGATATTCTTTTAAAAGTGGTTATGGCTGCTAAAGACCATGGGGTATGTACTATACAGCAATGCAACTCTGCAGTGTTCTTTATACTATACAGTGTAAAATAATGATTGATAAATAAGGATTTTTCTAGCAATTTTATTAATGTATTATGTTAATTTCTAAGTAGAACAGATTCAGGATCTGTCTTATGCAGAGGTCAGATGGGAAAGGAAGACATTTTTAAATGCTGCAGGCGTTACTTGCTGTGTGGAATAATTATTGCCATAGAGACTATCAGTAAGAAATTGAATTAATCAGTAATTTGCTAGTTGAAAGCTAGATTACATAATAATAATTTACCTTTTTTCGAGGCAGATTTCTTACCTAATGCTAGAGTATTTCAGTTAATGATTACAGCAAAGAGAGTGCTGTATTGCTTGACTCACAAGCTTTGTATGTTTTCAACTTTATATGGGAATCCTAAGTGGCAAGAGAGCTGTCTCTGTCTTAATGTTAATTTTTTCTAGAATCTGTAAATGTTGCAAACTGCAGAGAATAAGGGAAAGTGGGAAGCCTCCAAATGTATGTTGGAGAACCTTGTGATGGAAATTACTGCACCTGAGGACTGGGAATATTAACAGGAATCAGAAAGATTTCTGAGAAACGAAGTGATATGTGAATGGGAAGAGTTTGGTAGAACTTGTGTTATGCAAGTAGAAATGTAGAGTTATGAAAGGGATGCAGTAGCTGCAAGAGGTACTGGTGAATAAACTGTCTGATTAAGACAGAGACTTAAGAAATCATGACTTAGTCACAGGCTTTTTTGTACATTTTGCTATTCTTGCCTTGTACTTCAGTTCTTCATTAATAACACACTAGAATGCTTCCCTACTTCAAAGAGATGATTTGAGGTAGAAGCCATTAGTGACATCAGATTGTTTGGTGTTAGTAAACTAGGAAAATCTACCACTGCTTGTCTGTTTTTTCTCAAGAAATGATGTAAAAGATAAGCTAATTGACAAATGATTTGCAATCCTGACAGTGGAATAAAGAGTCCAAAGAATTAGTTGTTGTATTTCCTTAGCACTCCTCCACCTTTTCTTTGAAAGCTGATATTACAGAAGGAGAATGTATGACTTGTTAAAAGATTTATTATGAAAATTAAATCATGCAAGGTCCCTCAGAATATTGTTAGAAGTCTAGATATACTGAGCTTCTTAATAGTAGGCCAGTACTTCTGTGCATTAGCTTAATATGAAATAGCAATAAAGTAGTAACTCTGCTCTGTGTTTTTCAGTGGTACAGGACATAAGTTTCCAGTCATTAAAACTTAAATTCCTTTAGAATTTTAACAAGGTTTTTTTGACCTTTCTCATATAGCACAAAATAGCATCCCAGAATTTATTTTTGATCAGATTTGATAGTATCCCAAAGACTTTTAAACCAGATCCCCTTTGTAAATCTGTTCTAAATGTGATTCTTTGAGACCAGTAGAAGAATGGGGTTAATTGTACTGATATTGAATTGAAACGAGCAAAACACTAACACATTCAGAAAAGAGTTAAGGTGTCTTTGCATGTTATGGTGTATCATATCGCGTTTGTATTCAAGTTTTTTTGTTCACTTTTTCTTGAAATTTCTGTGGTTTTAATGTAATATTTTTTTTCCCTGGTTTTCTATTTAATGATGTGTAAGACGTTTTCAGTAAAATAGTAGGGAACCAAGGCAATCTTCATTAACCTTCTCAAGGTAGTGTACTCTAGTTCTAGAAGTCCTGAACTCCTGACTGGCAAATATTTACTTACCTGGGTCATGGAAGTATCTCATTTGATCTCAAAAAGGTGATCTTACACCTTTGGCATAGTCTTTTCCATTGTATAGTATGTGTCTGAAATGTGCATGGCTCTGCGATGACTTCCTGTGTTGGCTTAGTTCCATGGAATTCAATGAGGCTAGCCTGAGAACTGGACTCCAAGAGCTGTTAGCTATTGATGTTACCTGACAGAGTAGTTAAATTAAGGAGCATGAGAAGAACTTAGTTTTATGTAATGAGTTGGAGAAGCTTCCTGCCAGAGAGAGGTGGCTGTCTTCACTTGACAACTACAGAATTCTGAAGTAATAAATGACTGGAAAGCTAAGACTCTTTCTTAAAAGTGACATGCATGGTTTTGAAAACATTTGATCAAGAGGAGCTATCATCTGTAGTTCTTCCTATAGTCAAATTCTTTGCATATCTAAGGGGGAGCCACTTCTTCAATCTTTCAGTACCGAAAGTAATTACTTCCTTTTGCATTATGTAGAAAGGTACAAAATCTGGCAGAAACATCATATTAAATCACTAGTGTTGTAGGGGTAATGCTGTATTGTCGTTCATCTGCATACCATATATGTAGCATAATTATGAGAAGCTTTAATGTTCTTTAAAATGGCAATTGATCAAGTAAGTTATTGCACTTCTAGCTGCCAATTGTCAGACAAATAAACTGCTTTATTACACTTACTAATCAGTTTGTTATTTGCCTGTGGGAATTAAAATGTGTACCTTATCCAGAGCTAATAAATTATGCCTTAAATCCCCCAAACAATCCCTTGGTTATGTGAAAATATTACTTTGTAACCAATTAAATTCCATTTATGTTTTTTGGGTAATTTTGTAATTAAAATTACATGTTTCTGGAAACAGATTCTTTATTGCTAGTAAAAGTTAGGAAAAGTGGAAGCTTCGGAAGGCATCAGTCCAAAGCCTCTAGCAATATCTCTTTGCCAACATTACATTTTAAGCAACATAACCAAAAAGGAAAAAGCATGCAAGAAAAATCGGGGGGAAGCTTGTCATTTCTCCTATTGAGAGTTAAAAAAAGGCATATACAGTCAAAGGCTCTTTCTGTAGTTAACATAAACTAGATTTGAAGGTATAGTTTATTTCTTTGAAAGGACTGAATCAAAACAGCATTCTTCATTCTTAAAAGCTGGTTTCTGCAAGTTGTCTAACATCATTACTTTATTCTCAGCTTTAGCAGGAATCTGAACAAAGCATACATCCCAGTACAGATGCACAGTATTACTTGGTTGCATGGGCTCTTATGCACTTGCACAATCAGTCAAAATAATGCCCCCCAGACAGAAAGCATGAATTGTAGGAATGTTACATAGCAAATTTAGAGGAAAATATTTTAAGGGCTACATGCTCTTGGCTATGATAAGGTACATGAAGGACAGAGAGAAGCCAGTGTTATGAAATGGCTTCACCAAGGGCAAGTCTTGCCTGACCGACCTAGTGGAATTCTCTGATGGACTGTTTTAATAGATGGGAAGAGCTATAGGTGTTGTCTGACTGGACTCCTATAAGGCTTTTGACACATTACTGCACAACATCCTTATCTCTAAATTGGGAAGACATGATTAATTCCTCAATGTCCAGATGGAGATCAGTGACAAGTGGTGTCCCCTAGGGGTCTATACTGGGACTAATGTTTAATATCTTCATCAATGACATTGAGTGTACCCTCAGCAAGTTTGCAGATTACATCAAGCTGAGTGGTGTGGCCGACACACCTGAGGAATGGTATGTCATCTAGAAGGACCTGGACAAGCAAGATCCTGCACCTGCATTGGGACAACCCCTGGTGTTAATACAGGTTGGGGATGAAGGGATTTGGAGCAGCCTCATGGAGAGAGGCTTGGGGGTACTGATGGATGAAAAGCTGGCAGTGTGTGCTTGCAGACCAAAAGGCCAGTCATCTTGAGGCACATCCAAAGTAGCATGTCCAGCAGGTCAGGAGAAGTAATTCTGCCCCTCTACTCTCTGCTCTGGTGGGACCCCATCTGAAGTACTATGTCCAGCTCTGGAGTCCTTAGTACAGAAGGATATGGATCTGTTAGTGTGCGCCCAGAGAAGGGATGCAAAAATGGTCAGAGGGGTGGAACACTGCTTCTGTGAAAGACAGGCTGAAAGAGCAGTGTTTGTTCAGCCTGGAGAAGATTCCAGGGAGACCTTATTGCAGCCTTTCAATGCATCAAGGTGTCTTGTAAGAAGGATGTAGACTGACTTTTAAGCATGGCCTGTTGTGATAGGAGAAGTGGTAATGGTTTTAATCTAAAAGAGGGCAAATTTACACTAGATTTAAGCAAGAATTTTTTAACTTTTTTTTTATGATGTGGGTGGTGAAACACTGGGACAGGTTGCGCAAAGAGGTGATAGATGCCTGGTCCCTGGAAACATTCAAGGTTGGATGGCTTCTGAGCAACCTGATGTAGTTGGTGATGTCCCTGCTCCTTTCAGGGGAGGTTGGACTGGATGCCCTTTAAAGGTCCCTTCCAACCCAAACTATTCTCAGATTTTACATTACTGTGAAGATCCGAATTGCTTTAGTAGCCATGAAACTTTTTTGCATGTGTGAAGAAACCAAGTGTGGTTTTGCTGCTGTACAGAAAAGAGTTACACAATGCATTACTCCTTTTTAAACTCTATAGTAATGGGTAACTGTAAGAAACATACTGATGTTTCCCTAGTTTATGGCGTTTTCGTCCCATAGAGAATTATAATCTTCTCAACCAAGTTGTTATTTTCTGTGTTGAATGGAGGACTAATGTATTGTTAGCAAGTACTTGCAGTCTTTGTCCTAACAACATGTAGTGTTTGGTAGCGGGAAATAGCTATCATTTCCCAGTCCCCATTTAAGTGATTTAGATGATTCATTGCATTCATTAGGGAGGATGCAACTTAAAGAACTGAAATGCATAAGTCATAGACAGAAACTTAAATTATAATCTCCCTTTCTTCTTTGTACCATTTCTGTGTTGTACTAACAGAGCCAGCTGGGCCTAATACAACTAGTACTTAATCCTTTTTAAAAAGGTGACTTAATCCCACGGTTTTTAGCTTCTGGAAGTCTACACATACAATATTTTTAACCTGTTTTTAGGTAGGATTAGGTTATTCTGGAAATAAATTTTCAGCATAGCTTCCTGTAGTTAAGTAGTTGCTGAGGTCATTTATATCTAATGTCTATAAAATGTACCTCCTTTAAATTTAGAGAAATGATGTGTATCAAATCACTGTTGATTTAAGGTTAATTAAAACTTGGACACTTCGTCTGAGAAAACAATATGACTTTGGAAATGAAGCAGCCTTTAGCAAAGATATGTCTGTTTAGTTACTCAGATTTCTTCTTCCTGCAGCAGATCAAAGCAGTAAAGAATAGTTCCTTAAAATAAGGGTATCTTGGCTTGTCCAGCATGTATGAGGAGCTGAATAAAGGCCCTATATTATTCTAGTTGCTTCTACATGGCAAGATCTGGAGGAGATTCTTAGCTGTATCTCTCTGGCAAAGGATTAGGCATGTACCCCTTCTTGAGTTTTCCCCTTTTTTGCCCAGTGTTGCACTGAAAAGAAATCTGGGTTTTTGTCCAGAAATGCCCCCAGCTGCAATTTGGCTGAGTTTGTGATCTGGGTAGTTATAACGAGGACAACACCAACCCTGCAGGTAGGTTGAAGCTTCTGAAAGCCAACTTGGCCTGTTTCGTATGTTGTAATTCTTTGCTGGACTGGTTCTGTGCTTATCCTTCTGTTTCCAAGAAGGTAGGTGGGTTGTGGCACAGATAGAACTCAAACTGCCTTGAGGAGCATTGGAGCATGTAGGAGAGAATTCATGAGGTATTAAATTCATACATATGTGTAGTAAAGTCATTGAGCCAAACCTGCATGTTAGAGTATAATGATCCATTTACAAGGCTCTTGATAACAGAGGTGGTCTTAGATGAAGCTTGTACAAAGAAGTGACTGAAATTTTGAATGTAAGGGGCTGAAAGAGGAAGAAGCTCGGGCGCAAGGACAGGGCATAAGCAGTTCTGAGAGAAGCAACTGAGCAAATTCAGAAGGCAAAGACTTTTGATAAGCAGCTGCAGACTTGCTTAGGGAGCTGCATGACCACGAACTACAGTGTCTGTGGCTTTGGTTGCTCAGGGCAACCAAAAAAAGTTATTAATTAAACACTGCAGTTTTGCATTTGTTTAAGTTGTGCAAGAGTCCTCCTGCAACACCTCAAGATTTTTGCTTTCATTATAATATGCTAATATTACTAAATATTTATTATATTGCTAATTATATATTATATTGCTAATATTTTAAGTTTCTGATTAAAGCAATATGCAGTGGATCAGTAGCCTTCTCATCTTGGTATTGTTGATTTTATAATGTAGGTTTTCCAGAGGTAAAATACAACTTAACTGTAATTGTAACTCCTGTGGTAGTAGCTTCAAGATTTTTAATCCATTGAATACAGATGTTAACTCCTCTTTATACTTATTTACTCTAATAAGAAAATCCTTTGTGGCACAGTGCACTCTCACTGATAGCTTTTTGCAATATGAATCAGTAATTAGGGTATGAAAGATGGCTTGCTGACTGGAAGATGTGTTCTGTTACTAGATAATGCAAGATAATACGATACAGTCAAAGTAAAATGAATTGTCTTGTTAATTTTAGAAGCAAAAATGATTGATTTTTGTGCTTCATTAAGTTTTATAGCAAATATTCTGTTTAATTTTTATTACCTAAATTTGCAGTATAGTACTGGTTAGAATGAGAAAGTGCTGGTAGCTCATTTTATTGTTGTCTTAGATTGAGTGAATGGTAAAATTTAAAACTGTAAGTACACTTAAAAATATTTCTAAAAGTATTGAAAGCAAATAGTACCATACTGGTCACAGGATTGGCTTTGGAATATTTAAATTGCTTACACTGAATTTTACCTATCACAATTGTGTATAATATACAGCTATTGCTGACAGCTGAAAAAATTACATACATCATAAAGTCTTGAAGCACTCTACCAGTATTTGCTGCTCTTCAGGTGGTGGGTGCTACATGTGGTCTGGAATCGTATACTTCGTGTGGATCTTTGGTAGCATGATGCAGATTTTAAACAACCTTTGAAGTACTTCTGAAAAAATCTACCAAAACAACAAAACCGTAATGAATGAGAGCATGTTGTTAAACATTACCAATTATTACACTGTGATAAAAAGTAGCTGAATATGTTGACTGAGGTAATAAGACCTTATTTGGTTAGTAGCATGATAAAATGTATCTTACTGAATATACAGTATTGTTGTATTTATCGGAAACACAGACTCCTCGACCGTTCTTGAATTTCTCACAAAGAATGCACAGATAAAGAATGCACTAAAAGAAATGCTGTGTAATTTGTATAATACCATTAAATTGTATATGCTGATTTAATGCTGCTAGCTTTTGTAATTCTTTATTATGATCTGTGGCAGTAATTTGTAGTGCAAGAGCGACATAAATGACACGTTCTTATGACTTTAATCTGCTTTTTTTTTAAAAAATGCTGATTTTAATATGAAATCAAATGTTTGCATCAAGAAGTTGTATCATTTTTTTCAGTACCACTCTGTTTTTTCTTAGTGCGTATGTGTGTTCTTGGTTTTGCTTCTTTTCCAGTTTTATTATATTCCTGAGCTTGTTTTCAGTGCTGTGTGTTGAAAAATTGCAGGCTGTAATAGGCCTAGTTCTGCTTTCTTCCTCCACCTCAGATTATATGTATCTTCAGTTGTGTATTTCTACCATCCTGTCTTTTTGAGGGGAATCTTTGATTTTTTTTTTTTTGAGAAATCTGTGTTTTTCCACAGAATAGCATTTAGAATATGGCATGTTGTTGATTAGATCAAAGTGATATTTACTGATGCTTAAAGGTAAATGCTTTAAATAGAACAGAGATTATGTAAAGTGGAAAAGAGCATATGCAGTCTTAATTTTTGAGCAACAATTTCTGTTACTGGTAATCTTCTTTAGTTTGCTATAGTTAATTGGGGCTCTGAATGTCCTGATGTACATGTAATATTCCCATTTACTTAGATAGTATGTTCTGATAAAGGTGACCTCATTAGAAGAAATGGTTTTATTTTTTTGTTAAACAGTGTCATAAATATACATTGCATTTGTTTAAGGCATCTTGTGTCTTTGAAGTCAGTTCAATGTACAACATAGTGTCAGCTCATTAACATTGGATCAAAGTGTATATTAAATTTCTGATTAAACATCCCCTTTTTTTGCAGCTAGGAATAAACACAATTATAACTTCTTCCTTCCTCGTGTTGGTTTAAGAGTAACATGTTCCCAATTTTAGTGAGTTCAACTGTTGCTCCTAGCCAGCTGGGTAAACAGACTTCAAGGAAATTATGTGAAGTTTCGCATACAAGCCTTTTTTCATGGTGTTCAAAACTCCTTACATCTGTTCTAATTAGCCTTCTTTTGTCTGGCTGATGATTAGGTTTAATATCTGTGTTAGACTGGGTTTGTTTAACATTTCAACCAGTGCTGTCCTTGGGCAAGTAAAAGCTGCCAGTGCAAGTATGTCAACATAGGTGGAATTGGTCTGGTTGCTGTTACTGTCTGCATAGGAAATATTAGCGGGTATCCCTCTAACGAGAATCAAAGATGGTATGCCCATAATGACTATGAATTTTATTTTTTTCTCCAACAAAATTCAAAATAAGGTAATTTAAGGATTATCCTTTTTGTTTAAAAAAAGAAAGATACCTGGCAGAAAGAAGATAACCTTTTTTTTTTTTTTTTTCCTCAGCCTTAATACCTAATGCATATACAAGACCAGGTTGTGGATTGTTCTTGTATGTCAGTAGGAGAAATAGGTAGAAGGAATCCTGTCCCCACCGCAGCACTGCCGTGCAAATTATGTCTGAGCTGCATGGTTGAGTCTGAGTGTGCGTGTGGGTGAAAGTATGATATACCCTGAACTCAAATTTGTGTTTCTGCATGATAATGAGATTGCTTCTATCTCTTTTGTGGTCTGCTAGTCTTTGCTGAGTCACTCCAGTTGTCCTGTAGTCCTGACTGCATGCGGTATCTCATCCTTCAAGAGAAGCTTGCAGCTGAGGTCCTTGTTTGGGGGGGATTTTTTGGATGTGACATTAATGGAAGGAGTTATGAGGGCATATGTTATGAGGACGGATTCGAGTTGAGCCCATGCAGCCAGGCTGCTGCCTTACCTTGCTGTACAGCAGGTAGGTGGGTTCTGGGTGCAGAATGGAGTTATGAACTCTGTGGTTTGTATGCAGGCTTGAATCAGTTCAGTTCGAATATTTGGCTAGTTTAGGCTTTAACATGTCTTCACACCAAAATTTAGAAAACTTAGCACATATAGCCAAATTATAGCTATCAGCTTTCGTTCTGTATAGGAGTGGTAGCTTATAGTTTGTATTGTTACTTTGTCTATGCTTTTCCATCCAAATAGAATTGTTTTGCCAGGATTTCCATAGGCTGGAGGAGGAAATACTCTTTAAGTCTTCTATTTCTGCATTGAAATTGTAAAATTTCTTAGAGTTACAACTTCTGGTTATAGAAAAGAGAAAATGTAGCCCTTAGATAGCAGCTGGATACAAAATGCAGAACACAAAAAGAAAAGAAGGAAATGTAAGAAAAAAAGAAACATAAGAAAAAAGATGCAGTACTTAAGTACAATACCTTGAATGTGCATTGGAAGACGTTCTCTAATTGCTTTATTTTACAAAGGTAGTTATATCACTTTGTTTTATTAGATACTCTCCCCTTCATATTTACTATATGAAAGACTTGAAAAGAACATCTTCTTAAATATGTCAAATATTTTAATCTTATAATTGAGATTTTAATTTTGCTTTGAAGAATCTGATAAGTTTGCAATAAGAAATCTTTTGGTGGAGACAGTTCTTCTGACTTAAATGATAATTACTGAGTGTGGCTGAAGCATGTTGATTACTATAGATACAATTAGTTGGACTGCAAATGTCTGAATAGAAATGCATGTTTCTACCTGTTGCATGCATCAGAGATACTGTGTTTATATCTGTATTTTTTCATACTGTAGATGGCTGTGAATGCCCTTCATGGCAAGTAGTTTGATCTGTGTAAAAGAATACTTTCCCTGTAGTAACATGTGGAAAGAGTTTGATGAAATAAAATGAAAAGAAATTAATCATAGTTATTCTGAGCTTCTTTTGCTGGGTCATAGCCAGACCTAATTTAGACTGAAATCCTTAGGAGATGGCAGTGTTTGGTAACATATAAATAATCTTTCACCTAATAAAAGACATTCCAGGACATATTTGTAAGATGTTAGAATCCTAGCTTGTCTAAATTAACATCTGTTGTTATTGTTAGGCAGTTGAACATAATGCAATCCTTGTCTTCATGGAAAAGCAAGATAAAATACCAAATTCACTCTACAAAGTTGACTTTAATGGAGTTCCAAGATGGATGTATTTGTCCTACTAAGTGTAACTAGCCCCACAGTCTCCATCATACAGTTTCAAAAAAGTCAGCTGTTTTGAAGTGATAAAAATATATTTCTAATATACTTTTATTTCCAGTGTATGTATGCAAGACAAGTTTACTTTTTCTAAGGCAGGGTGGCTAAATTATTTGGGAGTTTTTGTTCAGTACTGTTTTGCTTGTCAGATTTGAAAACAACTCTGATTAAAGAGTTACAATTAAATACAAATATTGAGAGAAATGAAAAAAAGTGAAAATAGGGACATTCTTTGAAAGATAGCACTTGTCAGCTATGCTTGTGTGTGTTTGACATCACAGCTATTCCTATGTAATTTCAAAACATTGAATCTAATGCAGTGGGATGGTTGAAATATAAATGTACCTTTACTTAATGCTGCTAGACAGCTGAGAAGGTAGAAAGTGTAGGGAAAATGAAGTTCGGGGGAGATAGAGGCTATGAATGGAGAAGAAAAGTATTGTTGGTATAATTAAACAGTAGAAGGGAGTCATGTTAGGGTGATGGGAAATGCTCACTTAGGACTGGACTTTCTAAGTTTTAAACTGTGATTCTCACTCACACAAAGTTCAGGACTGCAAATTGGCCATGTAAGTGAACTTTGTGGGTTTGTGTTAGTACTTGGGCCCTACTGGGGACAAGGGTGTGCCAAAGACATAGCATGGTTTTTTTATTTTCTCTTAGTGTGCCAGGCTGCAGGATCTGTGGTTGTCTGAGCTTGTTACCACACTGCTGTAAAACAAAAGGAATTGTAGTTGTGGTATTTTTTGTAAGGATTTAGTGCCACTGCGATTTTTGTCTCTTCCTAGTCCATATAATTCAACTTCTTGAGCTTTGCAGCTATTTAGCATTGTTCTGTTTCAACTCTGGCTACCCAAAATGACTGGATCAGTGGTATGGGTGTGTTGGTTTTCATGCTTTTTTGGAGCCTGTGGCTACTTGATAGCTTGTTCTTGGTAGGTTGTGTTACAGATGTGGAGTGTTGGTGTTAGCTGAATAATGCACTCTGTGTTGGCGGTATTTGTAAGCTGGGTAATTTCTTGCTTGTGATATAAGCTCTATCTCCCACACAATCCTTTGGAATTTTTAATGGGTCCTGTTTTTTTTTTGGTTTTTTTTTTTTTTTTTTTTGGGGTGGTGTTGTTTTGTTTCTCTTTTTGATGAGGATTTTCAGTTTCAATGAATATTCAGTAAAAATAAGCTATACTGCATTGTGCTAACCAGGTTTCCATGTCATGTGTAGTCTTCTGTGGTCTAAACATTCATATATAATTCTTTAATAAAAGGTGTCATCAATACAGCTTAGATTTTACCCATGTGAACTGTGTTGTCTGATCTTAAAACACACCCTGATTACGTATTCACTTTATATATGCATCCAAACAATTTCTTGTCAGAATAAAGGTATGACAAAATGAGAGATATTTAGTGGAAAAACGAGTACTGTTTAATGGAGAGGTGTATTAGTATGCCTTGATTCTACTGAAATAGCAGAAATTCTACTGAAAATACTTATGATACTCTATTATACTTGACCTGCATGATGTATTTCATTCTCTACCTATTTTCAGTTACCACTGAATCTTTAAATCTTGAATGTATGCTATGCTCTAGGCAGTTGTGGAAAAAAACTAATACAAAATTTAGAACCTGTTTATAAATGTTTTTTATTGGTGCTGTTTAAAATGGATTATAAAAGAAACCCATTGTTTCTAAAAGTATCTAGAGGTTGGTTCAGTTTGCAGCAGATGGATGGGTGAGCTTGCTTCTGTGAGATACCAGTCTGTCATTTCCACTTCCACTGGAGCTGATGGGATTCTGCATTCTCAGGACATTTTAGGGTTATTTTAAGGAAATGATAAACTAAGAGGGTGGGCTTTATTCCGGTATTCTGTTTGCAAAAGGAGGCTGACCTGTTAGCAGGATTTGTTTCAGTGTCTGTTATCCTATGAAAGAATTTTTTAGGAGCTTGCCTACAGATATTTCTATACTTTATTTAACAAAATATGAAAAAATGGGATGAAAAAAGTGTATGCATTTTCTGGATGTGCCAGGTTCACCAAAACTCTAGTGAATGACTGTCTTTGAAGTGAAGAGGCTTGAAGGCTGTAAAGTGAACGTTGAAAGAAATTCAATCTAAATATCCATTAACTACCTACTTCACATTCAGTAAGAGTGTGTAATGCATTTTGTGTATGATTTTGAAAGCAGATCTACTTGAGATCTGGGCCAAATTGATTATATAGTGGAAGATGAGTACTCTGGGCGTGGAAATGTTAGTATAAGACCTGGACACTTGCTGTAGACTCACAGGATTTGTATTTTGTAGTGGGCTAATTCAAAGTTTAAAAAATAAAAAAAAATCTGTAAAACTATAGTGACAATAACAAGTACTTATAATTTTAACTTTTTTCTTTGTTTCATCCCTTTATTTATTTATTTATTTATTTATTTAAAATTAATGTCTGAACTTCTTACCCGACACCTGGCCCAAATACTTTTACATTCCTGACATAAGCAGTAATTCAAGACCTCTCAAATTAGAACAGATGAAATTAATATACCTGATATTTAGTGTATACTCTCTTTACTAATATGGAAGTAGGTGTTACTGATTTATAACCAGAAAAACAACATGGAAGTTCCTTGCAGAAGATAAAATACTTGATGTTGTAACTGAATAGAGGTAGACTAGCTGGATGATTGTGTTCTTCACTTACACCCCACAGTCATCGGGGCAAAAGCCCCTTTAGATACAGTAGTATATTATTTGCTCTATGGTGTCCTAAAAATGTAGCTTGTAGCCCTGTCTTAAGTACCTAAGTTCCCTGTTCAGGGCATTACAGGACTGCTAGGAATGGGATTCAGAAAAGGCTTTGTGCTGAGTAGGGGGGATGCTTGTGTTAACCAGAAGGGAGTACTGTAGAAGGAGCCATATGTCTTAAACTGTTCCTTTCTTTGGCCTGCATCTGAGAACAAAATTCACAGCTCAATTCTTCTGTTTTTATATGCCAAATATTATGTTTACACCATGAATGAAGATACCTGTGAGCCAAGTTTGGAAGCAGAAGCATGTGTTGTGAGCAATTGTAAGCCAGCTTGGGTTTGGCAGTTGTGTCAGTGTATGCCAGCTAGAAAAAGTTGCCAGAAGTAATGCAGATGCAAGGTTTCCTGTGTTAGGCACTCAGCTCTCCTGTCCTATCTGAAAACAACACAGGGCATACACAGGCCAAGCTTTTCCTTTGCTTGATTCCAGTTTCATCTAGTCTGAAAGTTGCCTTAGGTGGTAAACATTCAGCCCTATGTTGGGTCATATCGTCTGGTTGAGGGAGCCCATGCGTGTGCTGAGGCAGAGAAAGGACCTCCATTAAGGCAAACCGGTACTGAGCAAACCAAGCATCCGGTTTCTGTATCTTGTCACAGGATTTTAAGATTTCAGCTCAGTGCTGCACCTTAGCAAGTATGCTGTAGCTCAGGGATTCCCAGCTTTCAGACCCCAGCTGCTCATCATATGAAGGTTCTCTGGGCAGTAGAAATTTCCTGGCTGTAGTACTAGAGCTCTGCATTCTCCATTTATTGCATAGAGTAGTCTAGGACTGAGTTACACTTTTTTGGAATAAAAGCTGATTTTTTTCTTTTAATCAAATGACTGCTAGTTACCCTGTTACTGCATACATAGTTAGAATTTCTCTCTCCCTTGCATCATCAGAGTCAACCATAAATCTTTCTCTTTGTGTTAAACTTCATGTTTTCAGTCAGTGTCAGGTACAGTTTAAGTGAGCTTGCTGCAGAAGACATCTTGTTGTGGCCATCTTGTGATTTCTCATTAAAATGGAGGAAAGACAGGTGGAAAACTCTCAGCCTGCCATGCTGAACTTGGTTCTGGGGTAGGGTAAAGCAAAACTGTAGTTTGAAAATGCCATTTGTTAAATTTTAGGTGCCACAAAGCTCTCAATTACTTGAGAAGTTCATTGAGTGTTTTAAAAAATGCCGTGTTTGGATTTATTAGAAATGGGATCTTTCTGAATCTTCTGGAAGAGCTAGGCCTCAGCAGAGCAGGAGATACGGTTCAGTATTGTCACATTCTGATACAGGCATTCATGAATTTTTATTGTGCAATAAACCAGATGTCAAGAAAACAATGCATTTCAGAGCTCTTTTAAGAACAAAATTGTGAATATTTCATTTTTATTTAGAATTGCAGTTTGGTTTTTTGTTCCTCAGAATGCGTGTTTCACTTGTGAGATTTGGTTACGCAAGTCACATTGTATTCTCTTGGCCTGTTTTATGCATAAAATGTAGCATGACATGATTGTTAAAAACTGTAATAAAATATTGGATCAACCTAAGAAATCCTCTTCTGCTAGCTGGTTTTCTGGAATGGTAAGTGCTTCAGAAAAAAAAAATCAAATAGATTTAACTAATTACAGAAAAGCTGTGGCTAGCTCACTGCTTACTTTCTTTTCCCATGACCTTCTAATTTTGTCATTTTTTTTTCCTCTGTCTGTGACCAATTAAAATATGACGGCAGGGCGAAAAAACATAGTCCAAATGCCCAGCAGCTGGGATATAGAGGTAATAATCCATGTCCTGGAATCATAGGAAATAGAGAAAGGATAAATTGCGCACAATTTAATCTCTCTACTTGTGCATAGCTTTTCCTCAAAGTACATTTGTTAAATTTACTCCTCATTTAATACATGGACATATTGCTAACATTATAGTGGTGTTTAGTTTTGTCAGTTTGTCTTTTCTATTACAGAAGTAAAATTAATCCTGCCTAGGTCAGAAGGATGGGATGGATGACTTCTCAAGATCCTTTACAGACAGTTCTGTGACTTCATAGCTCTTGCTGATTTTTCTGTACCATGTTGTGCCTTTGGATGGTGGTGTTTGCTCTGTATAGTATTTTATATAGTTATCTCTTTCTAAGTATTAGAAAGAAAAAGTGCTTTTCAGATTTTGGTTCACATTTCTGTCCTCATTCTGCAAAAGAATGAATTAAGAAGGCCTAATTTAGAGCTCATAAAGTGCTCAACACGCCGACTGCATTCATCTTTGTTTTATTGTTCAGTAGTGTGAGGGGGAGGAGGGAAGACAATTTTTTTTTTCCTCCTAGAAGAGAAAGGAATTTGGGCTCCCTTTGGTGTCTTATTCTGCCACTGTATGCTTATCTGAGGTCAGAAATCTTGTAAGAATGGACAGGACTATTAAAATGGTTGTCATTCCAGCAGGCATTCAGGAGACACAGGATCCTTTATGTTAAGGAATGTTAATATGTTAATAAAATCAATAGATGTTAATAAAATAATGTTAATAAAAAGTTCTCTTCAAAAATTCATAAAATTAATAAAATTCATAAATTAATCAGTTATAAAGTTCTCTGGAGAAGGCTGTGTGGGGACCTCATAGCAGCCTTCCACCAGTATCTGAAGGGGGGATTGGGGATGGACTCTTCATTAGGGGATGTAATGACAAGACAAGAGGTAGTGGGTTCAAGCTTAAACAGGGGAAGTTTAGATTAGATATAAGGAAGAAGTTCTTTACTGTAAAGGTGGTGAGGCACTGGAATGGGTTGACCAGGGAAGCTGTGACTGCTCCATTCCTGGTGGTATTCAAGGCCAGGTTGGAGATAGCCTTGGGTGGCATGGTTTAGTGGGAGGTGTCCCATGACAGGGGGGTTGTAATTAGATAATCTTAAGGTCCTTTCCAGCCCAACTCTTCTGTGATTTTGTGATTCATTTATGAGGGCAATGCACTTCCTTTATGTCGTGAGACCTATTTTTATACTATGTCAAAGCTCACTAGACATCAGATGATCTTTTGTGGTTGCAGTGAAAAGTGTCTGAGTTCACCATTGAGAGTGGTTTTCTAGGTGTACTGCTTTAAGATGCTGAATAATTCCAAATACTTGGGAATAACACCAATTATTATTTTTTATTATCATTAAAAATTGCTAATAAGCTGTATAGCGTAAGGATGCCATTCTCAGTGGTTAGCATTGTTATGGAGCATGCTTTCTGCCCTGTGACTTGATAAGCAATATTTTGCCTTTTTATCCTTTTCTCCATAATTGTATGAACAGCTCTTCACCCAATTGCTTTTAGCATCATGTAAGTTCATGTGGACATTTGATAAGTGACTGATGAAGTCTGGGTAACTTTCTGGTATCAAAATGACTAAAACCACGTAAGAGAGTTCTGTTCCAGAGATGTCATAGGTCTTTAGTACTATATATTGATGAGAAGATCGAAGATACATGTTTAATTGGTTTAAAACCTCAGCAAACCCAAAACTGCAGTACAACCATTTAAGTATCTGTTCTGGGGCACAGTGCTGCTGCATATTGAATGCTTTCTAATGTATATACTGCGTTCCCAGTATACACTTGTAAGTGTGGTTACTCAGTATTTCACAGGGTGAATTCTACATGGAGGAACAAGCTCAGTTTTCTGAAACTTTTCTTTTTGCTGATTTCTGAACAGTTTAGCCAGATTGAAATCTGTGAAAGATACGGGTGTGGATTGTCAAGACCTCTCAGGTGCGTCTCCTGCTGCTTCATATCTGATTAGGCCTAAAACTGTCCTCACATAAACCACCTGGTATGTGTGTAGAAGAGTCTGAAAACTGAACTCAGATCTGCACATGTATTTGCAGTTGATGCTTATGAAGGAGTTAAGATTATTTTTTTTTTTGTTAGCTGTTCCTCACTATGTACTTACTTATGCAGTCTTCCATTTATTCAAGTTAAAAGTCTCATACAGACTTTAGCATGATTTATGCATTATGAGATATATAAAAGATAAGTAACTAGAAAATATATTTTGAAACTCTACCTTTTTTTGACTTTTTGACTCTGATAGACTTCAATATTAATAACATTTAGGCCTCTTTCTGTGTTTTGTTCCACAGTCAGCAGGAGCAGTTTGTCCTCTAGTTTCTACTGTTGTTGCCTCTACTGCAGATGGCTGCCTAGATCACTCATTAGAACGTGCCAGGTACAGAGCCAGTGAAATGCCTCAGGCCTTCTTGTTTAATATAATCTATGAAGCTTACCAACAGGTAAGACGTTGAAACTTTCTAAGACTTTTTTCCATTTAGTTTAAAAAAAAAATTAAAATATTTCTCTTCTTTCAAAAATCAAGTTTGAGAATCTGTTTCAGATCACAGCCGTGTGCATATTACTTCTCTGTAGTCTTTAGATGAAAATGTTTTCTATTTCTAATGTCTTCAAGTTTTTTGATTATCAAACTGCCAAATGCAAGAGGAGGTGAGGGGTCTAAACTATTAGAAAGATTTGCTTTAATTTTTATTGTGCATTAAATGCATTGCTTATATGAGTGAGTTAATGTGTTTGAAGTTAGGTGTGTATCAAGTATGTATTGTTGACTGAATATTGTGAGTTTTGGATGCACAGTTTAATAATAACATAAGTATGATGGGATACAGTCTGGTCTAAAATGTTGGGTTAATTTCGATACATCTATGTAAGTAATTAGTTTTGTGTTGCATGTGTATTGTACATTTTTTGATTAGTGGCTGAAAATATTTACAGAAGTATCTTTTGTAATTTTCCTTTTTTGTTTTTCCTTTATATTGCTTTAACATCATCTTTATCTAAGAAACTAAAAATTGCTGGTAATTTATTAAACCCTGACTCGTTTGCCTTTATCCTTCTTGATGACTGCTTTCATTTGCCCCACCCTGCATTCACAGTTTACTGGAAACACTCCAGGCTTTCGTCTCACCATTCTATTTCCTTTTCATTCATCACCTTGTGGAAATTGCCTGTCCTCCAGGTATCTTCCAGCCTGACTGGAAATTGAGTATTTCATCATTTTTCGCTTGCAAGGAATTATTTTTCACTCCAGTACTGATGATAGTCATGCTTCCCATAGGTCTTTCATTTCTAGAGTAAATACCCCAACTTCAGAGAGTACATAGCTTAGAAATCACCAAAGCAGAACAAGTGGTGTGGACAAACAGTGATGAAAAAACAGTTGCTTGAGGATCAGTAATTGTTTTACTTAGAAATGTTGGCATGAATTCCATGTCATACCCTTTAGACTTGATACTTCAAACTGTCCTTAGATGCTGAAGATGAAGCGCTGTCCAAGATGAACTCCTGAAGTGGTTGGACTAACTACAACCTTTTTACTTCTGATGGGAAGCAGGGGGGATGTTCTTAGTGTATGCAATAACACGCAGCTGATACAGTCACTTTGAAAGTGAGACTTCAGCTTGAATGTAGCTGGCATACTTATGAAAAAGGCAGTATATATGTGCATAGAACACATCTCAAGAGACAGCAGCTACTGTTGGTTATACAACTGTTCCTTTCTTGTTGAGGTATACCTCTTTTTCAAATTGCATGTTTGTGTTGTTTCTCAAAAAAGCCCCAACAAAGCCAACAAAACACAAATCCCCAAACAAACCCTTACTTTTTCCTGCTGTGTTTGCTTCTAGTTTGCAGATACAGTAGAGCTGGCAAATACATGAAAAGCTTTTGCGCTAAATGCCTTGCTGAAAAGGCAACTATGTTTTCAGTCCCTATGCTCCTCTGAATAGTGTTCTCTTCTCGCATATGCATTCCATCAATTGTCTTTTTTGTATCCCTGCTCTTTCAAGAACAAGCCACCAAAGTTGTTAGCAAGCAACCAAGGCTATAGTTCCTTGTCCCCAGTTCCCTTTGCATTGGCTAAATCCTGGTCATTTCAGTGTTCTGTGCCTTGGAGCTCTGGGAAGGATAACACTTCACTAAACCTCTCAACTCATTATTGTTTGTTAATTATTTATGTTTCAATGGTATCTAGCTCTCCAAGTCAAGGATTAAGACGCTATTGTTCTGGGAACAGTACAAACAAAAAAAGGATAGATAATTGTTGTCCTGAAAAACTTAGGCTACTGTAGGACAGATTTTTGTTGGAATGGATGTATGATGCTTCCTAAATATTAACATACCCGTAATTAGTTTCCAACCTAGACAACCTAGTGAAGTAGGTAAGTATCAGTATGCAGATGAGCAAAAAAAAAAGATAAAATAATTTTGTCACTCAATTTGCAAGTCATTCACAAAGGTGGGGATGGAATTAATTTTGGTTGACTTGGCGTGGGATCATGATCCTGCTCCTGTGTATTTTTCACAGTTGTGACCTTTATGCAACAACAGTATAGGGAAAAAGCAACAGTCACACACGCATTCCTTAGAAAAAACCTCTCTATTTGAATTCTCTCTTCAAGTAACATAGGCTTTTCAGTTACGTTGTAGGTAATGTGGAATACTGCTTTTAAACTCTGTCTCTATTTGATGCATTGGATGCATCATCTGATATGAGTAGGTAGATAGATAAAGTTTACTTCCAGATGTGGTGTTTTTCATGAATGTAAGATCTATGAGTATCTTGACCACTAAGCTGCAACGTTCAATTAAAGGTCACTTCTCTGATTCTTACACGTTTGGCATCTGTGGTCTTTTTTGCTCTTGTCTGATACCAATCTTGGCAGAGTAGACTAGTGCTCCTTCTCCGTTTATTGCTGGATTAAATGTATTTAGAACTAAAAAATATGAAGCTATTAATGCCACTAAAATATTTTAAAATAGTGTTTTACAATCTTTATCAAATTAAAAGTAATTTACTTAGAAAACTTTTTTGTTTCTTGCTTGATTAAAAAATTATAGTAAAGATTTTTACATGCCAGCCCAAAAAATGTTGGTGAGGCACTGGATGCTTCTAGATGGTTTTGAAGAATTTTGAGTAATGCTTCCTAAACACACTGAAACAATACTGTATATTTATAAAATTATTTCTTAAAAAATAATCTGACTTTTTCAGTAAGCATTAATTTTAACTTCAGATAGTGGTGGAAGCAACTTTTTTGATATCTGTGTATATGCTTGAGCGGGAAAAAACTAAAAAAGACATTCAGATGTCCCTTATTTTTACTTTTTTACTGGGGGAGTGCAAACAGCTTGAGAACCATTGTTGTTTCTTGGAGGAAGCAGAATTGGGAGTACTTTGTGTCTGCCAAAATGTGATGCAGCAGGTAAGTGGAGGTGCAGCAGGGAAGGGAAAGATTTTCAGTATTCTACCTCAAATGATAATTGCTCCAGTGCAGGAGAGTCTGAAGACCACTGTTCAGGAAATAGCTAGTCTTTCCACTTCGGAATAGTGATACTAATTTTAATGTTTTTATTAAGTTTCTGTAACATTGTTCTACATTTTACTTTTAACTCAGGATATATTTTGGCCCCTGTATTGGATATCACATAAGCCAGACTTGAAAATACCTAAAGTCAATATTGAAATTAAGCAGCTGTTCAGAGCCCACAACAGCCAGTGGAGCAAAAATGGTGTCTTGATCAAAAGACCTCACTAATCTGACATATGTGTTGTTAGAGCACTTAGCTATAATGAATGCATAGGCATTATGAAATTTTGGCAGATACAGGCTCCTACACTTATGTGTAACCATGCTTAAGGTTTTCTGTTGCAAGCCTCTGTGTTCAGATGGTTCTATGAAGCATGGCAAAACAGCTGTTTTATTCTGTTTCAGTGAAATACTCTTACGCTGTCACTTTGTAGTAGGACTTTGGAATTTAGAATCATAGAATGGTTCGGGTTGGAAAGGACCTTAAGATCATCTAGTTCCAGTCCCCCTGCCATGGCCTCACACTTGACTGTGTCGCTCAAGGCCCTGTCCAACCTGGACTTAAACATGTCCAGGGATAGAGTATTTACCGCTTTTCTGGGCAACCTGTTCTATTTCCTCACCACTCTCACAGTAAAGAACTTCTATCTAATCTGAACTTCCCCTGTGTAAGTTTAAGCCCCTTCTTCTATCTCTACAGTCTATGTTACTGACAAAGATGTTGAACAAGATTGGTCCCAACACTAATACCTGAGGGACACCACTCATTACTGGTCTTCAATTGGACACTGAGCCATTGACTGGAACTCTTTTCATGCGGCCATCCAGCCAGTTCTTCATCCACTGAGTGGTCCATCCGTCGAATTGATGTCTCTCCAGTTTAGAGACAAGGATGTTGTGCACAAGTCCAGGTCGATGACATCAACTGCTTTGCCCCTATCCATCAGTTTGATGGTCCCATCATAGAAGTCCATGGAATTGGTCAGGCAGGATTTCCTCTTAGTGAAGCCATGTTGGCTGTCACCAAGCACCTTGTTTTTCATGTGCCTTAGCATGCCTTCCAGAAGAATCTGCTCCAAGATTTTGCCAGGCACGGAGGTGAGACTGACTGGTCTGTAGTTCCCTGGGTCTTCCATTTTCCTCTTCTTGAAAATGGGGGTGTTATTTCCCTTTTTTCCAGTCGTTGGGAACTTCATTTGTATTGGGACAGTCCTGAGATGAGAAAGGATGAATTATACAGGCCTCCTTACATATGCCTGTGAGTGTTACTGTGTCACTCATCATACTTATGCCTCCTCAGCTCATATTGTTATGAAGTACAGTGCTTATTTCATGCCTTTCAATTTGTTAAATTGATAAAATTCAGAAAAGTTCTAGCTTTTGTTTGATGCATGCTTGACACAAGGTGGACAAATAACATGCAAACAATTGCAAGGGGAGAAAGAACTGTGTTTGTAGTGTATGTGGTGTCTTGCAGACAGGAGGCTTTACCTTATTAGGGGTTTTCCTTGGGATGCTGGGTAAAAGGACATAAAATGTGTTAAGGGGGTAAACAGTATTGCATCAGTGCTTTTCATTCTGGTATGTCCTAATTTGTGAGTTCTTGTTTCCTGTACTATGTAAAGAACCATACCAGTGACCTTCAGTAAATATTAGTAGTGAACAAATTACACGTTATAAAATAAAAAGTGGAAGTCTCTAACTAGTAAATCCAAAGGAAAAGTTGCAGAATTGCAGAGCCTGGGATTTACTTAAGTTATACCTATTTGGGACAAAACCAGTCAGTTGATTTTTCTTTTATTTTTTTTTTTTAAGGTAAGTAAGAATTAAAATCTTGATCTTAGGAAACACATGTTCCTTTTCTATACATACCAGCCCTAAGGGAAATCAGAGAAGTTTAAGTGTTAATTGCAAATCCACTCTATCCAAAGACAGCAAATAAAGGATAAATTCTTTAGACCAGACTTGTTCATTTTTGCTTAAGGTAGTTTCATGTGTCTGTACAGTTCTTTAGTTTAAATAGAAGCAAATGCAAAATATGATCCTGTAAGCCTGGGAAGAGGAGGGTGGGGGGAAGTCTTCACTTACTATAAGTCAAGTGTTCCCCTGGAGCAGTATCTTTCAAGGAATTAGAGTATCAGGAAGTCAGGTAGACTAGCTTTTTCCTTTAATTAGAGTAGGCTGAGACTGATTTCTGTAATACTTATTTCTGACATATTGTCATTATTGTATACTGATCTCAGATCTTTTGTCTTTTAACACAAAGCATCTTGTATCATGTCACATGTAACACAAAGCATCTTGTGTCATGGCACAAGTAGCACAACCACAATATGCAAAGGCTGAAATACCCAAACTTGACAAAGCACTATGTATTTGAAATGTATCTGCCAAAGTAAGGAAGGTAGCAGAAACAGCTAAAAAGCTTTGCCTTTCCTGATCTGTAAGAGAAACAACTGAAAATGGAAGCAGTAGAGGAGTGGCATGTGGAAGATCCTGACTAGCTTCTGTGTCAGAGATGTAAACAAAAAGCCTAGTGGAGATGACATGATGGTTCAAGCAGTAAACATGAATGCTGGAAATACAGTATAGTTGCACACCAGTGTGACCAGTCTGCTGAAGATCATAACCTTATCAGAGGAAAGAACTACACACAGCTGAAGAAAGGCTGGGACATATTAGAAGGCAATGTTTCTACACACAGCTGAAGAAAGGCTGGGACATGTTAGAAGGCATGTTTCCCTTCAGGAATCCTGCACGTGTGAATGGCTTGGCAAAGTCTGCTCACTATTTAATGATATATCTGAAGGGGGTCTATACGGATGCTGGGGAGGGACTCTTCATTAGGGACTGTAGTAATAGGACAAGGGGTAATGGGTTCAAACTTAAACAGGAGA
>JAOEHX010065966.1:22127-32930 GCA_025448015.1 Bolborhynchus lineola | reverse complement strand
TTCTTCTTAGTAGATGCTCAGAAGGAATCCAAGATTCTTCTAATCGGGTGGCTTTGGGAGAATCTCTCAGAATTCTCTGGAATTGTACAGTTGGCTTCTTTCTGTACTTCTGTATCGTGACTGAGTAGTATCATTGCTTGGCAGCTTTTTTTCCTTTGTTACATGTATGTGTAAGCCCTATTAGTGTTTGTGCCCTTTTGAAATGCTTTCCTCACATATTCCGTCTCTACTACTAATGTCCAAACCTGAAGTTCTATGTGTTGCATGGCATGTGGCTATCTCTAGAGCTTAATAGAAAGCTGAATTTAATCTCATAGTTCATCTTTTGAGCAGTATAACTGTTAAGACAGATAAAATGTTCTCACTTGAAGCTTTTATCTGAGACCTGTGAGCAAATAAGTCTTTTCCTGGTCCAGGGAAAGAACTGATATTTTTTCTTTTTTTTTTTTCTCCTTTTTTCCTTTTATCCCTCCTCTGTATTATCCTGCTCACTAAAATTGTAACTGAAATGTGTGCTGGCATGGGCTTCTGTAATTTAAATGTATTATTTTGCAGAAAAGTAGAATTCTGTTGTATTTATGACTCAAGGAAATGTACTTTTTGGGGCTGGGTTAAGTCCATCCTTACTTCATTTTAAATTTTTGATACTTTGCTACAGCCCATTGTCATCTGTCTGTGTGAAAATGGGACCAGCTCTTTGAAGGGCACAGTATGAATCTACTTTAGGGCTAGTATTTTTGTCCTAGTTTTTCATGACTGCAAAAGGCTCTGAACATCCTGATCTAATGTTGATGTTATTCCTGCTTTAAATGGACTGTTGGACCAGGCGATGACTTAGGGTTCCTGCTTTAAATGCTGTTGGACCAGGTGATGACTTAGTGTTCTCCTAGCCCAAATTGCTTCATGCATCTCTGACAGAGTTCAGATCTACAAAGATAAGGGGACTATCTCCCCACTGTTCTTCTGTTTTTATGAACTGTGACTCTGCAGGGTTACCTCGAAGGCAGTTACAGTAACAGCTGAAGCATGAATAGTTAAAGTGCCATCAGTTGTATTTGGTTTTGGATTTTTTTAAGATGCTTTATCTCCTGATGATTAATTCAAACATGTCTTTTAAATTTTTCTTTCCAGCTTTTATTCTCCCCATTACTGAAAGGATAACCTTGGTCAGATCGTTGAATGTATACCTAAGAAAAGATGCAAAAGTTCATCCCCCATCTGAAGCCTGTCCATCTTCCAGCAACTCTTTAACATCTTCTTACTCTGCACAAGGGGAAGCCAGTTTCTAAGTGGCTGCTACAGCCATTATGTTGGATCAGTAAATTTTATATGAAAACCTAGGGTCTGAGAGATGGGAACTGTTCTCCTCCTATGTCAGTGCATTTTTTTGTTTGTTTTTATTGGTATTACTGCTGGCTGTGGTCCTCTAAAATGGAATGGAGCACTGGGTTATTTTGGTGGGTTCCACATTGTGGGTGTCTATGGATGCCTTGGAAAAGAAGCCACAGTCACTTTATTTCTTTAAATGTGAAAAATACTTTGTAAGTCCCAGCAGATTTAAGAATGTATTCTACTTTGCTGCTGTGTTAGGAAGATGTCTTCTACTTAATATTTACAGGTGACATCATTGAAAAGGGTTAGTTTTCTGTTTCAGTGACTGGTATTATAAAATATGATGTGTTCCTCTTTTGCAGAGTATTACTGTAGAGGCCAGATTGAAAATATGCCTTTATGAAGAAGTCTCTACAGAAGTGATCACACCTTGGCTCTAAGGTAAATAAAATAAATGTATTTAACAACTGTTCTAACATCAGAGTTGTTCTGTTTGAAAGAAATATGAGGATATAATGTGCTCAGAACAAAGAAAGTGTGTATTTTAAGGAGATAAGCTGCAAAACTTTATATTTTGTCAAAATATAAGCATGAATTTAGGGTAGGCTTCGGTAATGAAACAAAATGTCAGTCAGTGGCATGAATGCTTTTGTGTCTTACAATATTGCCTTGGCAAGTGTCTGGTTTTGTCTAAAAATTGAATATGCATATGAAGGAGAGATGACTATAATTGAATGGAAAATGTGAAATTATGAAGACAGCAAAGTATAAATAATTGAAAATCAGGTCACAACGCTAGCTTCTGTATTTCATGAACTCAGTTGCAAACAAAATTGCTAGAATGGGAGGAATTCACAATTTTTTTTGGCTTGATTTTCCTTTCTTGGTACCATACTCCTGGTATAGGGAGTAAGGCAGTGAAAATGACTAAGAGGTAATTAAATATCTGTAGGAAAGTAAGAGCTAAAATAGAGACTAATTTTCAGCACTCTATAGCTTTCATTATATGTGTGTATGCATTGATTTCTCATGTGTATGGAAGTTGTATCCTCTAACACTGCATACTTTAGTATTTCTCCTCCTGAATTGTTTAACTTGCTGTGTTATGTGGTAGGATGCAGCAAGCTTATTTTGTTTGCAAAATTATTGCCAAAAATAATTCTTTTAATAACTTTATGGACAGTTAATGAGTTGTGACTTTAGTTAAGTATTCTCAATCTCCACTAAATGTCATGGCTGTGCCTCATTTGACTGTTTAGTAAGTCTTGTTCATTTGTTGAAATCAATCAAAAAGGGTAATTTTTAGTGTTTGAAACTTTGGATCTACTTACCCTGCTGTGTGTAAATGAGTCAGTGAGATTGCTGTACTCAAAAATCATTACTTTCATGTGAAACTTTCTTCATATTTAACCAGTGCTTTTAAACATAATAGAAGCTGTATGCTACTTCATATCACCGGTATTAGGGGCTGTGATACTGGACTTGTCATAAAACCAAGTTCCAGGCAGCCTGGCCTCCAGTGAGCCTGCCCAGCTGCCCGTGGGGTAGGACAGCAGCCCATAGCAGGATAAGAGTTTTGCTTTGTTTTGTAATTTTGTTCTACTTAATGGCACTCCATCACAGGCTTGGTTTTATCCCCTTTCAGGTGGGATTATAATCCTTCTCTTAGGGCTTAATGAGAATTGGAAGTTTTCTTTAAGGATTATGGAGTTATTTAAATAATTTGCTATTAATAATTTTCTGATTTAAACAATATTTAAATACAGATGTTCCTATAGTAAGACTCCAGATAAGTGTATATTTAAACTTACTATTTGAGATACTTGAAAAATACCCCAAGACTTACAGGTAGTGAGAATGTCTTATTCTTTGCAAATATTTAACTCATCTGAATTATTGTCATGGTACTGGTAAAGTGTTAATGAAATGAAGCTTTAATAAAGTTACAGATGACAGGCTTGCAGTGATGAAATTATGTGACTCTAGAATTTGCAAAAACAGTCTGATAGAATTTAGACAGTCACAATAAATAAAAAAGCAAAATTGCATTTCCCAGTAGTTCAGAGAAGTAGCTCTGTCTGGCCAAGATAGCCATTTCCACTCTATACTTCAAATACTTCCCATAAGCACAATAAGCAGATACCTTGGCACAATAGATGGAGGGCTGTGCTTATGGAGAGGCTGCTGTCCATGAAGATGGGATCTTTCCCAGTGCCCTCTGGGCCATGTGGTCACGAAACAAATTCAACAGTTCCTTCAGTTATATCATTATGGTTTCACAATTTAAATAGTTTTAAAGTCTCCATTAGACCGGCATCAGAAGGAAATATTTTAAGAAGTCTGGCAGTGTAGAGATTGATGAATATTGCATTTGCCTAAGTAGCAAATAGGTGTCTGTGTGTTATACTGAAGTGATTATAAATGGGCTAGATAAAATCCCTTTTCTTGTGCTATCTCCTTTGGGTGCAAGTTACAGAAGTTTCATCTGGAAATGAGAAGATCTTCAACTTTGACGTGTGGATGCAACCAGAAGAAATTTTTGTGAAACATGAGTCTGTAAAAATGGTTTTGTTCTCAGAGGAGCAAACAGTTGAAGTTAAGATATTTCCTTCCATGCTGTAGAATTATCTCTGTCATCTAGTTTTTTGACATCAAGAGTTGTTTCTGTATTTTACATATGCTTTGCTAAATGTCACTCATTTTCCTGTCTTGTTTCCTGAAGTGTATAACAAAATACCCAGGAGCCTTATTAAGGAATTGTGGGAGAGTGGCCTTCCTAGGTGATAGCACTGTGCCTTCTCTTATCAGTTCTTCATGTCAAATGTAATTGCGTTGTGGTGTGTGTTTTCTCCTTTGGTAGTTGCTATATACAGACTGTGGAAGAATTGAAAACTGGAGGGACTGATGTGGTTGTCCTGTCTGGAGGCAATAGGCCTTCCTTGGTATAATTGCTACTGCGTGTTCAGTAGCTACACTTAAAATGAAGAAAAAGCCTCCAATCTTGAAGATTCTGGTGATGGAAAAGCTCTAATGATTCTTGGAAAACTGCCCAACCAATTACACTGTTGGGAAACATTTGCCTTATTTCTTGAATATATCTGAATCAGCTTGAAGCATTGAAAATAGCACTACTTTTTCTTGATTTCTGCTCACCTGCACAAGCTTATGTTATCACACTTCTGATTCTGGCTTTGTTATTTTGACTGCTAATTAGTTGCACCTCAGCTTTGACTTAAATATTGTATTAAGCTCTCCTAGCCTTTTTAAGGATGTTTTCCAGACTTGTTCATGGTCTCTGTCTTAATAATTGCTAGCCAAGCGCTTTCTCCAGTGATGGTTAACAGACCTGAAAACATGTTCATATGCTGGTCACAAAAATAAAAAACGACAGAGAAACAGTGCAGCTTCTCTGTTCTCTGCTGAAGAGAAATCTCTGCACAGCATTATGCTGGGATTCTTGTGTTTCTGTGTTGTAGAATTGTGGGGTTTGCAATGTTCAATGGTTTTTAGTGCTTTGCAATAAGTTTTCCATTTTAATACTTCACTTGAGGAGTTCTATTAAACTTCAGTCTCAAGGAAACTAGCAGGATTCTGAAGTACTAAGAATGTATTACAGGGTTGTTTGATGGTAGCATTAAAGTGATACAATTATGAACTTTTGCTGAAAAGAACTTTATCTTTCCCTTTGTGGGAAGCAGTGGCCCTACCACTTCCCCTGTGACAACACTGATGGTTGGGCTGCTGCAATGTGAGGAGCTGGATGAGAAATGCTCTGCCTGAAGCAAACCTGGGGCTGGGAGGGAGAAAGAGTTTTCAACTTCATTTGCATTGTCTAGCTATGCTTATGGCTGGGTAACTTACCTACTAGTACCTCTGAATGGAAGTTAACCTATACCTTGGTGATGGCAGGCAGGGAAACTGCTGCATTGGAGGTGATGCATATTTTTGTTGATATTAAGGGCAGTGGATCAGTACCTTCAGAGGTTGATGTTTTGTTTTATGTCCATGGAATACATTGAAGATAACACATTTCTACTTCTGAGATCAATTGATTTTTATTTATCTCAAGTTTTAGAATAGCATTTCCTCATATCAAATGCAATTCTTCTGGAGTTAAAAAGCTGTCATCTGTTTATAAATTTAAAGGACACTTCAGTACTGTCAGCATGAGATCATCACTGCTTAATAATAGGCATTTTTGAAGATTTCTATTAATGTCAACTTTTAACAGAGTCCTCTTACTAGAACTGTACCTTGTAATCATGCTACATCTTTCACTACAAAGCAGATACATGAATTGTGTGAATTGGCTAAAATCTATTAGCTATTAAAACTCAGAATGTTATTTCTGATCAGAAAGTCATCTTGTTTAACTTCCCCCTCCCCTTCATACATCTGTGAGAGTGGGAGCTTGTGTGAGGGAGAAAATAAAAGGAGCCTGATGGTGGTTAATGACTAATGAATACAGCTGAGGATACAGGAATGGTTGCCTGGCAACGTGGGGACGGTGGGCTAAGGTCCCTTGTCAGAGCAGAGGAGTTGAGAATTGGCTCATCTCTTCAGCTCATAAAGACTGACTTTGGCATTTTTTCATACTTTATTCTCAATAGGTATCATAGCTGGGCTAGGTTTGTGTATTACATGTTTTGTGTCTATTTCATTCTTTGAAAAAGAAACACAAGGAGAATTGAAGCAAATCAAGCATTTTAGTTAAGAGAATAGAACATACTGTGAATTCTGTCTCATGCAGTTGTTATGCTTTGAAGATGATAGCCATATTTATCAAGAGACTTGCCTGAATTGTAAGCTCTTAGATCTAATTCCAGGTAAAGCTATGTTTTCTTAGTCTGAGAGCCCTCTAAAAATGACCATCAGTACATTCAGTGCTGAAAGTTGGGGTTTGTATTACAATTGAAACCTTGAGAAGATTGCCTTTTTTTTTTTTTTTTTGGTTTTGTTTTGTGTTTTTTTTTTTTTTTTGTTTGTTTTGTTTTTGTTTTTGTGGTTCATATATTAGTTATGAAGTGACACATCTGCTTTGCTTCCCATCTTAGAATGGAATAATATCAAGCTGCAAACAAAGCATGTAAAGTGAAGAGTATGACAGACTTGACCTTGTAAAAGTTGTTCTTACAACAGTTCAAATGATTTTTGGATATGGGTGTCAGTGTGAGCTGTAGATCTATCTTTCCGCTGCAGTATAGTTGTGCATAGGTGGTGCTTTGTTAGGGAGATTAGGGGGTGGCCTTTGTTAGTTTGGTGTTCTCAGGAAGGGCCTCTTAGAAAAGTAGCTGGACATTGCCAAGATGGTTACCATTAAGTGAACCTTGAACTAGCAACTTTTTTCTTTTCTATGGAGATAATTATTAAGGAAGAAGTTGCAACTGGCTTGCAGACCAGGTTTCACAGTCTAGTGGAGTGTGTAGTTTTGATATTGCTAGAGAACACAAATTTCATAGCACTTTTTGCCCTCAAGATCAACTTTGATGCCTAATGATAATGCCAAAGCTATAGGAGCAGGTTGGGTTCTTGTTTTGAATTGTTGGACAGAAGATCTACCTACCTGTTTTGTGCCTTTTTCTTCTGCAGGGCAGAAACATGCTTAATGTGTATACATCTGCCATTCTGTTATCTTGAGGATTCTTAAAAGAAAAAAAATCATCTCCTCCTGCTAGTAAGAGCAGTTGTCATATGCAAAATGTTCACTTCCATTTTTTCTTGTTGGGTTCAGTGTTTTTGTTGATGGTTGTTGTTAAGGCTGAAACTTTTTTAGAGCATTTGGCACACTGTGAAACCTGACCAGCTGTCAAAATAGAGAGTGTTTGTATGGAAATGTTTTGATGGAGGCTGCAAAGAAATCCATTATGTTTTCTGGAAACTTTGTAATTATCAGACTTTGAATAATCTAGGCAAAAATTAGTGTTTTCATGTAACTCATTTTTTTTTCTGAATAATCTATTCTCTCTGTCCCCATGCAAACACGCAGAGGCAAGATTAACAGCAGCCAACTGTGTAGAATGACTTCCTTGTAACTGGAGATACTCTGAAAAACAGTTGAAAGGTTTGAAATGTTTCAGTTTGTATAGCCAAAGCCTTAAGGCAATTGTCATTAACAAGATGGTCTTTCTCCTTCATTCTTCATGTTGTAAACTGTAGCTTCTGACTATTTATTGTTCTAATGGTTTATACTTATATTACAAGCTGTAAGTTTGCTATAGGGTATTCAGAAATGTTTTGTAGCTTATCGTGATTCATGGGAAAGTTTGGATAAACTGCTCAGGACTGTATTTCATGGTAACTTGTGTTCTGAAGGGCAGCTTTGGTCTGTAAGATCGCTCTTACCCAGCGTCTGCATGTTTAACTGTCTGCTGATACAGTATAACTTAAATGTATTCACCATGATTGAAGAAATTGCATACTGAACTAGTATTACAGAAACTTTGTATCCAAGTGTTTGAAGTTGGGCATTAATCTACTATGTTGTTGAATGAAAAGATTGCAAATATAAGATTTATGAATCTGTGTTCATTTCCAAGATGTCTGAATTGTTGGTTGTCTACTCCCCTAAAATTACTAGGGGAGTAATTTAGATTCCTAGATTCATAGATTTTTAGACTTTAAGACAGCATAGTACCTTAAAATTATTATAATTGAATCATGACAATAACTAAGGATCAATAATATTAAAAAATAATATAATATTGCTATTTCTTTGTCTGTACAGTGCACTGCTGTTTAAAAAAGTCTGGCCAACTTCTGTGATGTTACCAGAAATGGTCTTTTGTGTGAAACCAAATTATATAATTTTATACTTTTAAGTAAATGTTGGACAGGTTTTGTAGCTGTAAGAAATGCAAGTGGAATATATTAAATGTTTTCACCATTCTGTTGGAATACCTGCTGTTGTCTTACAAAATTTCAGTACTATTAAACTATTGAGACAGTGGTTACATTGGAACATTAGTTAAAAAACCCTGTTAAACTATGTAAGGTGTATTTTACAATGACGCTTTAAATCAGCCAATTTTGACTTTTCAGACCTTTATTTTTGCATGGGTTTTCTTTAATTTTCATCTACTCCCTCATGCTGTAGTAATTTCTGTTAGGCTTTTGCTTTTCTTATGGCAGTCAAACATAAAGTCATAGAAAGATCAATGCAGAACAGATGAGATAAAGATTTTGGTGTGTTTTTTGTGTGTTTTTTGTGTTTTTTTTTTTTTTTTTTTTTTTTGTGTGTGTGTGTACTTCAAACATTGCTTGAAAAAATTGTGACTGATTCTTTTTCCTAATTATGGACACAGAATTAACTTCTCATCCTTCATTTTGGCTTCTGTGTTATTTTATTTGCCTTACATGACACCCTGAAATAGGAAAGCATTTTATTGATTAAAGAATATGAAACAAGTGCATGGTGCATAAGCAGGGAAAAAAGGGCAGGTTAATGTATTTTAGATCTCATTTCTTATGTTGCTTCTCTATTAAAAAAAACTTATGTGAAAATACATTAAGCAGTGCAATAGCTGCACACTTGTAAATATGGAGCCAACAGCTGTATTTTCCAAGAGTGCACCACCGCTACTGGAATTGTGAAAAATAAAACTTTACTACAGATTTGAGGAGAAATGGAAAACAATGCTAATGCTCATCTATATTCCCCATTCCTTCCTCTCTCTCCTTTCCCCCCAGTTAGGGAGAGTAAGATTTTGCTGCCTTTATTCTCTCAGGAAAAATGCAGCTCATTTAATAGAGTACTGCATAGACAATTAGGAGATGCATACAATAATGAAAAGCGTTATTCCATACTAGGAATGCTTTATGTACGTAGTTACTTGTAGCAAATAATTAAACAAACTAGTCTGGAAAAAAAGGAAGAATGTATTCAATCTGAAACATAATTCAGATGTGATGTATGTGCCCTGCTGCCAAGGAGGATGTGCTAGAATGGGATCTGAGCCTCAGTCCTGCAAAATGAGGTAATGTTGTACCATAGTATTGCATCTCTATAAGATATACCTACATATATCTTTCTGTATAAATATATGTAACTAACAGCTCTTCTGTTGGAACAATGGGTAGTGATAGAGATTCACACCGAAGATTCTTATTGGCTCTTCTATGTTTGCTGGAGATACTTCAGAATCCAAGTCTTTATTGGCTTGAAAATCTGTCTCCATATTAAATCACTTTATTCTATACAGTGTATTTGTTACAAAAGCTTACATATGTGGTTGGAATGCAAGCTGACCTACTTAAACCACAACTCTTCCCAGCTGTGCTTTCTCTCAAAAGGCTAAAGCAAAGATAAAAGAGTGTTTTGTTTTTTTTTTTCTTTTTTTTTTTTTTTTTTAAAGCTGATCAGCTTTTGATTCCCTATTTCAGGTTTTTAGGCTGTGCTTCCTAATGTGAACTTAGTATAGTAAGATTTACTGCTTGCGCAAGATGGAGTTCAGTATTAGTTAGCATTTACAGCATTAGCTCTCTTGCTGACAAATACTAGAAAACCATTTTTCATTCCCTCACTGTTTTGCTCTCCTTTTTCAAAGCTGCTTACTTTCGTCATTTAATTTATCCTTTGCTTTCAATTATATCTCCAAGATTCATTACAAGTAGGAGTGGTAGAAATAACTTGTGCAGAGGTGCAGAAGTTTTTAAGGAAGACAGTCAACATCTGCAAAAAGCACTTGTTAATTCCACTGCTTTTATAGTCAAGCAGGTTGGAGGGCCATGGAATTGTTACCCTTTTTACTACATCTTATATAGTCTGCGTTACTATCATTTTCAGGTCCAGATTATGAAGTTTCATCTTCTGTGCATTATATGTTTATACTCACCTGCATAATTTTATTTTAATGCCAGAAAGACCAAATTCTTTCTTCTACAAACCAACTTCATAGTAATGTGTCTGTAGCTTTGTTTTCTGTACACTCATTTTTCAGCTGTTGCAGTCAGTTTATTTTCTACAGAATTACCTATATTTTCATTAAGCAGAAAGTCTAAAAACACTAGAAGTGAATCAGAAAGCCTTTGCTGATTTTGATTGCTCACATTTGTTTGAGGTTTGGTTGCTAGAGCTGTATGAATGCTGAGAAGCAGGAACTGATTAGTAAAAGATATTTAAATGGACATTTTGACAAAGAATGGACATTTTGACAAAGAATGGACATTTTGACAAAGCACCTTTTTTCTGTGGAGGGGAAAATACCTCTGTTGGGGAAAGCTGTCAAAGTGTTCATGCTTCAGCTTTCCAGATCAGGACTTTGAGAGTTGAGAGATGCTGAGTTCTTTTATTATGGTCATAAAGCTAGTAAATGGGGTCACAAATTGAACTGTAGTCTTAGATCTACTGTGTTAGGTTTGTCAATAATGTCAGGACTCATAGGTCTTGGGGAGAAAACACTATTATCCATAATTCAGGTACTGTGAAAAGTAATGTATGCATTATTGACAAAACAAAAAGAATGAAAACTCCAT
>JAOEHX010065966.1:0-22027 GCA_025448015.1 Bolborhynchus lineola | reverse complement strand
ATATGACAGAGGTTCCTCAAAAAGAATGAAAACTCCATGGATGTTTTGAACCCTATTTTCTTCTGCATACCAAGATATTCCCTTGGCATGTTATGTTCTCACTCAGCAAGGGATCAGGGAGAGCCTGAGCTATCTGTTAGTCATTTTACTGGTTGCACTTTTGAAAAAGGAGCCTGTCCGTCTGTGCAGCCATCCTTAAAGTGACCAAGAGGGGAAAAACCCCTATTCTGTCTGGAAGACCTAAATCTTAGTTCTGTCCAGTCCCCATCAGTGTGTTGCAGGTTACAGTGGTGTTTTGGAGCCTCTTCTGATCTTAAAAAAAGAAAAATGAAAAAGTCCTGCAGCAAAAAACTATAAGTATTTCTGAGCTGAAGAAACTTGATCAATGGAATACTTGTTAAACCTAGATGATTTCACCATGAAAACAGTTGTTTCAGTAAAGTGATATTTTTCTGATGGCAAATAGTTTTCTGACAAATAGTATGAGCTCTAATTAACGCTTAGAAATAAGTGAGAACAAATATACTTTATTTCCCTCTAAGATCCAAAATGGTGATGTTTGCATCTCCATGGAGTTTTATACCACAGCCCTCTTGTAACTGGTGAAACTAGACTTGGAAATCAAACTCAGATAAGAGGAATGAAAATCTCATTGATGATGGAGCAAATCTTTCTTGGGTTTTGCTCACTGCTCAGCTCTGTACACTGCCTCTGCCTACTGGCACTCAGTTGCCCTTCTTTTTAGTGCACCATTTGCATAAACATTGAAAACCTATTTTACTGTGGGTGTTGAGACTGGTTATCCTTGCTTTTGTGTTTAATCCATTTTAATTGTGGGAGAAAAGATTTTTTTCCTATCCCATCTCCTATTTTAATTGAGGTTGTAGGCTTAACAACTGCTTGTAATTTGGAGGTTAACTGAATAGTGCTGTTCCTTTTACTGTACCATTTTTCATGGAACAAATAAAATAGCTACATTGCTCTTAAAAAAGACAAAGAAACAAATCACCACCACCGCCAGAAAAACAAGCAAATACCAGCAGTATAAAAACCTGAACATCTGTGAGGGAGACAGGATTGGCACTGTCCCTTTTCTCCTTGCAATCCCACCATTGTTGAAGGTGAAATATTTGTCATTTTTTCTTGTGAAAAATGTCTGTAGTGCCAGACAGGTCGTTACTGCAAGAGATGTGGACTGCTTCTTTCCTGTCATACCCTTTAAAGCATTTGGTTATCAAGTTTCATAGCAAGTTTTCATAGAGACTGTATCAGAGAATAATCTTAGGAATTTGAATTCTGCATATTCCCAGTGCTCACATTTCAGTTCTAGATATGATTTGTCTTATTTATGCAATTTCACATCTAGCAAGTGTGCCTCATTGTTCATGTTTTTGAAAAATTGAAACTATATACTTTAGGAACACACACCCCACACCCACACGCCCTCCTTCCCTCATATCTTTCTATTACATTTGTAGAGTATGTAGCATAATATGTTTGGGAGTTTGAAACATGTTACCAATAAAGAATGACAGCAGATGTGTTACCTGTTGATGACATTACTTTGCATTAATTCTGTATAATATCTAGATTCCTGAGTAGAAATGAGTCCTGAAAGCAAATTGTCCAGCACTTACAGGAAACCATAGCTTTTCTGAAGGCTTTCAGTTGTGAGGTTTGCAGAGTTTAAAGAACTTGCGACAATATAGAATTGTAGAATCTCAGGTTAGAAGAGACCTCAGGGATCATCTGTTCCAACCTTTCTTGGCAAAGTGTGACCTAAGCTTGATGGTCCAGCTCTCTGTCCAGACGTATCTTTAAAGCGTCCAACCTTGGGGAATCCATGACTTCTCTGGGGGATTATTGTGGCTGATTGTTCTCACTGTGAAAAGTTTTCCTTATTAAATGGTCTGACTATGTCTAAGATTGCACCAGAGTGCAGTCAGAACCTCCCTGGGAGTAACTTATTGCTGTTAACCCCTCATCTTCTTCATGTGGCTCCTTGTAAAAAGAGAGTCTCTGTCTTCTTTTATATCCTCTGGCAACCCTTATCATTGTTGGTGGATGGTAGTTTGTTTCTAATGACATAGAGTTTAGGCTTAAAGTCATCCGTAACATTGGCAGTATGATGCAGTGATCTGTTTGGCATGGCTGTATGTGCAGCATAAGATCTAGCTTTTCTCTTCTGTAGCCCTGATTGCTATCATAATAAAATCATATTTCTGTTCATTGTCCGTCAAATGTGCACTCCTTAGAATTGACAAACATTGTAGTTGCTGTACTGTAAATATAAAGAATAACTTTACCCTTGCTCACGGGATTAGAACAAACCCACTGCATTTTCACATTTGTGTCTTTCTAGAGAGAGTGACTGAATTAAGAGTTCCTTCCTTGGAAATCACTCCTTTAAGATCATTGCATGCAAGTAAGCACAACAGTTTTAGGAGAACAAAAAAAACCAACCTAGCCATTTCTCACCGTCTGTCATTGTTGGAAGAGGGAATCTGAAAAAATCTTGAGCTTCAGGCCTTTTTTGAGCTATTCCCATTTGTAGGCTTAATTTCAAAGGAAGAAGTGTTTTCAGTAGTATCACTGTCATCTCTTGAATTCTTAAAAGTATTTAAGAGTTCACAGAAGGTGGTGTGATAAAATGCTAAAACGGGTAAACTATAAAATACTTGAGTAGGTGCTAAAAGCCCCAAATCAGAATCTCACTCCTAAGTGAAGTGTTGGTACTCAGTGGTTTAGAAGACTTTTTGTTACCTTAGATTTTCGTTGTCTTTGGAGTTAATAGATCTCTTTATAAGGGGAGGACCTCAGAGCATGAAATATTGAAGGCGAAACCTTATCATTATGATTTCTCCCATAATTAGAAGTCATAGGGTATTTAAGGATTCCAGTCTTTCAGGATATGGACAGTTTGTGATTGGAGAGGGCAGGAACACTTTAGATGTTTCTTGTCTCATCAGTTAATTACGAAACGTATCTTGCTTTACACTGCGGAACCTTGCTGATAAATAGACTTGTTTTTCTTAAATATGCCTTCTAAATATAGAACAACTCAAGCTTGCTTGAACATAAAACCTCAGCACTAAATCTTTGACTTTCCCAGGTTTTATGGTCAAGGAAGAGTTTCTATATGCACTCCTCTGCTGTACCCAGGAAAGTATATATGCAACCTAGATATTGGTTCCCAAGTCAAACTAATAGTAAATGGTGCTGTTGGCCATAGGGTCTTTGAGAGCTGAAATAAAGAAAAATCAGTGCCCAAATATTTTTCCTGCTGCTGTCTTAGGTGCATTTCATCAGCTTTGAGCTTCAGGAAGGTGATGGAAATCTTTCTTATTAGGGACTTGTTTGAAAAGCAGGATTAGACATAGTCAGACCTTTTAATAAGGTCCCAGTATCCACTCTTGCATGCTTATGTCATTAACTGTACTACTGAATACTTTCAGGAAAGGCCACTTTTGCTTGTCACTCTTCAAGGAATCACAGAGCCAGTAAAGATAATATTTATACATCTGTGTGCACACAAAAGTAATTTAGCTTTTGACTTTAAGCAGAGGGAGCTGCTTTAGAACTGAGCTGAAAAAGATGTCCATCCGCTAAATGTATGTTTTAGTTAGATGTTTCACTTATACCTTCAAGTGGAAACTTCATAAACTAATTGAAGATTATGTTCAGTGTTGGAGCTGAAAGTAGCCAGGTGTCTGCTGTGTGACTCGGGAGATTCTCCAGGTGTCTGCTGAAGTCTTAGCTCTTGCACTGACTCTGGGCTGGCTTCAGACCGCTAACAGTAAATTGGTACGCTAGGAGGGATAAGCTTGATGAAATATAGGAACCACTGACTACAAATTTTGGGCCATGAGCCGAGATTGAGGATTTTGGTGAAAAAATCTACCAAAAGCTCAGCTATGCTAACAGAAATAAAATAATGAAAGGCTCATTTTTCAAACGTAAGTTAATTTTGCTTTTCTCTTTGCTTTAATGGTTAAAGAGCCTTTTCTGACTGCAGAATGGTTGATTTAACTCAACTAATTTAATAATTAGGCAAGAATAAGGCTTGATTTTTTTCTTATGATCTCCTTAAATTTGTTGAACCAAGTGAGAAGTTCTTTTGGAATTTGCTATTCAGAAGACTGGAGTTTGCAATGTCTGATTTACCTTCTCTAGCAATACCCAGGTATTCAGTGTGGCTAAAAGCTGGCTGCATGTGTGGAAGATGAAGGTACTTAAGATGTACAGAAAAAGTTGACAGTAAATCACTAAAGGACATAAAATTATTTTTTTATTTTTAACTTCTGTTTATGTGCTCGTTAGCTTGAGGACTTTCACTGGCTGTGGGGGTGTTCTTAAGTAATACTTTTGTTTGAGTTAGCATAGTTTGTTTCAGAAATCCTACTTTAAAGGTATGCTTTACATACCCTGAATTACCTTGAAAAACCGTCTTCAATTTCTTCCCCTCACCATGTTGCTGTTCTAATAAATAATTATTTCAGCACTTTAAATAGGGAAGAACAAGACAATAAAGTTTAGTTTTTAAAATAAACTTATTTTCTACTGGATTAAAAAAATATCTAACACCACTGATAAGATCATTTTGAGTGTAATCAAGACAGAGGTTAACATTGTGAAAGCTATTTATCTCTTTTAATTTGTCACTGTTTGTTCCTTGAAAATAGTGCTGTGACTTTTCTTTGATTTTTGCCATTGGCAGTTGCAAATGTAAATGTTAAAATCAAGCTAACTTTGTAGGCAGAGACAGGTGTACTTGTTCAACAAATTGATCACAAATGCATCAGACACCTGTTATTTGATTTCCACAGCAGAAAAGAGCAAATATTTTCTTAGAACTCAGCTTGAAGTTTGGCTGGATAAGTTTATAGTGAAAGTTTGTGTCCTTGTGCAGGAGAAGGAGGGGAAGAAAAGCAAAATAACCTTTTGTTTAGAAGCCCTTTCTGTTACAGAGTTAAAACAATCTCAAAGTTACAGTGTTCAAGTAAAGTGTTTTCCTTAGAGGCAACCCTCATGAAAGGCAGAGGAAGGGTGGTTCTGATTTTTAGGTCTTGGGTTCTTTGCAAAGCTTTGCCAAGGGGCTCTGCATCTGCGCTATCATCCTCCATGGTGGAGAGCTGTGGCTGCCAAGTTCCCATCCCACAGAGACTGGTGTGATGGTTATCATTTAGTTTTCATATGAAATGTAAATTCAAAGGATCTTTAAAACCAGTTGTAAACTTTCTGAAGGCTTTGGCATCTTGACTAAAACACCTGCTGCAGAAGAGAAATACTCTTCAGATTATTGTCTGTGTGAAAGTAAAAGGAAAGGGTGGGGAGCAAGTAAGCGGGAGAGTCTAAGAGGAGACAAAGCAGCCTTGCCTGAAGCACTTGTTAATCAAAGGAGATCAAAGGATATGATGTCAGTTTATAGAGAAACAGGTCAGGCAAGTCCAGGTAGCTCAGGAAGCAGGATACTAATTGTTCACAGAAGAAAGTCAGGTATATGGTTATTGTGCTACAGCTGGAAATCAGGAGGTCAAAACTTGCACAGTAACCAAGTCAACTTGATAATACGGCTTGGCTGCTTACAGGGGAGTTTATCATTTTCTCGAAATGGCAGGGAATGAATCTAATGTACCGAGTCCATCCCAACAAGGTAAGCGCACGCAACCTGAGAAATGCTGTCCTTTGTGGCAGTTTGAGGCATTGTTAGTCTCTCATGTGGGAGCTTGTTTAGCTGTCGGCTGTTGCAGCGTGTGCTGCATGTCTGCGCGAGGGGATGTGTTTTTGCATGTGTTTTGGAGAAAGCAGGAAATCCATATCTCTCACCTCTGTAATATGCTGCTCGTAAAAAAAAAAAAAAACAAACAAAAAAAACAACAACAAAAAAAAAAACAAAACACTGCATAAATTTAGGAGAGTAAGGGAAGGTCTGATAAGTTTGTGTAAGCACTTGGCTCTGTATTGTCAATAAAGGTTGCTTTAAAGTGAAGGTGAGATATGGATGTTGAAGTAACTGCTCTGTAGCTTAGTTCAATTTTCTGCAAATACTTCTTGGATAGGAAATGCTTTGCACAACTGCTTTGCACAAATTGAGTACCTGTTGCGTGTGAGCAGGGCATGGCAGATGCATAAAGATGAAGGATGTTCTTTCCGTTTTGCATTCTTGGCTTATTTCAGGTTCTTGCCTTTTCTCTTTTTCTATTTATTTATTTTTTTTCTCCTTCTGTAGGCTGTGCTAAGGTAGCACCAACACATGCATGCAAAATAACCCTTGTAAGAACTTGTGTGACTAACTGTTAGAACAAAGTATTTTGTCCTAGGTGTTTAAATTTTCAGTAGAAGCCTTAGCACAACAGTTCATAAATCTTTATTGGTCCTTCTTTTGCAACATTAACATCAAGTTTTGGTTTTAGAAAGAATGTTTTCCCAGTAGCTCTTTTTCTTTCAACAGACAGTTTTAATGTCCCAGGAAATACTGTCTTCCTGAGGAATTACTCCATTATTTTATCTTCTTAACATTCAGTGTTTTTTTAACCCTGAGGTACAACCCATGCTTTTCTTTTGCTTGACTTTACCAGTTTCTTCCTGGCCTCTTTCTCATGCTTTGAATACTAGCAAGGAGTGAAGCTTAGTATCTGCTTTGTGTTTTGCAAGAAACCACAAGCTATTGTAAAATTTGCAAATGATTTTCCAAGAGCTAATATGGTAACTTTTATAATCAATGAGAAGATGTGCTACTATTTTTTCCCTTGAAGTTATTCTTTATGTGCATGGATGCGTATTATACTGGGATTCAAATACATGTCGGACCTATGTTAGTTGGGAATAACTCCGTAAAATGCCAGAGAAGATTGAAAAGATTTTGTTCATCACAAACTTCTATTTCAGTGCTTTTTTTCCTTCTCTTTTTTGGTGTGTGTCAGTAAGTACATACATGCTGCAGCAAACATACAGTAGCAAATTCAATTTTCATCCAGATTTTAATTTTGAAAAATTGACAGTACTGTTCAGTAGTGTCCAGGTCTAAACACCGTTTCCGGGATGGTAATGAGAGAATTAGTATTGTTTCGTTCTTCATTCAAGATCTGACTTGAGGTATCAGGGGTATGTGGTTCAGCAATATATCCAGCCTAATTCTTATCTTAGTTTTCATATTTTTAATGAGGAGCTATTTCATTACTGCTGATATAATCGTATTGATAAAAATGATGTGAAATGTTTTCAGGCCCATTGTATTTTATAAAGGTCATTTGGTAACCACAGTTGTGATTCTGACTTCCGTTTTGCCTTTTCTTCATTAGTTTAAGTTAGCTTAGTCAAAGAGATTGCTCTTCATTTGCATTAGCGGAAATGGGACAAGAATTATGTCTGCACAGTAAATAAAAATGTTCTGTGTGTACACATATGCGAGCACATGCATGCATCCCCAGTGTACATTTTTTCTGTTGACATCAATCTGATGTACTGGGTTATTTCCATGTGTGCTTGTTTTTTAGAAACTGTCCAAAATAATTGGTGAATCAACTGGTATTTTTTTAAGGAAAAAAGGTGGAAAAATTAACATAACTCAAGATACCTGTCAAAATCACTGCTAGTGAGACAACTTGCATTTCTTTTAATTTTGTTTATTTTTAGAGAACTTTGCACTTGTGTGAATTACTAAAGGTGCCAGATTGACAGCCCTGGAGGCTGACTTCACTTATTCATTAGCAAAAGAGATACCACCTGGGCAGCAGGTACACAAACCTACTTGCTGTGTGTGCTATACCCGTGTCTCAGTTCTGCTGTGGGGAAAAAAACCCATCCTTTCTGAGAATCCAGAGGTTTCAGTCCAGTTCACTCCTTGCTCTTCCCTGCAGCATTTTCTTCTAATGGTTTTGTGATGATTTGGTTTGTGTGCTAAGGACTATGACAGAGACGTTTATATGATTTTACCAAAGAGCCGTCAGATGGTGAAGAAGGCTTGGGGCTTACATAAGTCAGTAATTCTCACCATCTGGTCAATCAGTAAATGTAAGGTCACTCTGCTGTTACAGCAGTTTTGTTTTGCACCAAGTACAGTAAGCACAGAGAATAAATTAGCTCTTAATTCTGTTCTGTTGTTATTCTGCTATTTCTGTAAATGCTTCAGACCTCCATTTCTGCAGAGGCTTGCAGTCTGGGTGTGACAACTGAAAAGAGCAAAGCCCAGAACAATAGGACTTTGACTGCCAGCCATAAATTGATTCCTTGTTCAGTCAAGCACACTTAGATCCCTTCAAAAATGCACTGCAACTAACTGAGAATACCTTGTGTTTTTGTGGTGGTTTGGGTTTTTTGCTTTGTTGCTGTGTTTTTTGCTATTAGATTCAAGAACTATTCCTTCACATGAGTTGTTTTCAATCTTCCTGTGAACTGTTTGCTGCTCCACAAGATGCAATTAATGTAAATATTAATTTTATGACACTGTATATAAGTTGTAATTGATTTTACACTGTAATGTGCTGTTAGATGACCATAGTAGTTTTGCTCACATGCTAAGTGTGTGTAATCCATGCTTGCCTCTCTTGCCCACAGAGGATGGAGTTAAATTAACAAGTTCAAGTTAAAGCAGCTTGTTCTTTTAGTTCTCAGGAGGCACAGTAAGTGAGCAAGAATGAGAGGAGTTGTATGAGTGTTACTAATATACCATCCTGAAAAATTTGTTGGTTGTTTTTTTCTCAGAGCTCCCTTATGTGCTGTTTATTAGCATATCTAAGGCATTTCTATAAATGGTTTAATTATATATATCATTAATATAAACATATAATTAAATAAGCATAATAATTCTTAAAATAATTTCCAGCAAGTTCAGCTCCCTTCCGTAATTAATTTGGGCTTTGGATCAGCTCTGGAACGTGTGTTCCTTAGGGGTTTGTTCTTGTGTTCTGATGTTGATTTTTAGATCAATATATATGTAGTCTCATGAAACATTTACAGACTGGGTCTAAAAGAAACAACTACTAGTGTTTGGTGAGAAAGATGATAAGAAAATATCAAGAGCCTACATGAAGAACATGGCATGCTTGCATAGGGGGGGACAGTGGGAATTAAAAAGAGGATGTTTTAGAGAGCGAATTTAAAATGTTGTCTTTTCAGTCTCGAGTTTCCCTTTCTGTAATGAGAGGCCTTCCTGGCCCCCAGGCCTGCGCTGCTTGCTGGCCTCTGAAGAATGGCTTTCTTTCAGGGTTTTTTGGTTGGGTTTTTTTTTTCTTTTTGAGCAGGACTCTGAATAATGCTAATGAATGCTGTAATCAGCTGCAGTTATTAGCTGTGGGGCTCTCTAACAAGATGTGGTAGCTCTGAAGGACCATTGTAAAAACTCTTCCTTCCCCTTTGTGTTCAATGACCTCATTTCTCAGAATTTTACCTTCTCTCCCCCCTTTCCCCCCTCTCCCCCCCATTTGGTGTTAGCAGAACACCTTTGGGTCCCTTCTTGACTCTTTTTGAATGATAATAGTGAGGGTTTCCTCATTTCTTACGCAGATTGACTCTATTCCCCAACCAGGTACAGTAACAATAGGTAATTTAAAATAATTCATTTTATTGCTGCCTCCTGTAGATTTTTGACTTTCGTTTCAAAGTGGTGAATCTAGAGAGCTGGAGAACTATGTTCTGATCACTATCCTGGTGCTGTGAAGAATATGGTATTCAAATAGTCCCGCAGAGCCATCAGCAGCTGGATCAGCACAGAGCACTCTTTTGACTTCAGCTGAAGTTATTTGAACATTTTCAGGGTGCTTTTAACTCTTTTATCAGAGATATACCTTTTTTTTAAAAAAAAAGAAAAATCTTTGATATCCAAGTTTATGTGTGCTCATGAATAAGGATTTGGGGTTTCAGTTCTACAGAAATATCCTCAGTAATGTAAGCCTATTGAAGCTGAGAAAAATGCATAAACTGAAGCAGGCTAACAGTGAATCTCTCCACTGGTGAGAATCCAGGTGAGAATCCACTGCAGAACTGAGTGTCAAGCCAGCTCCCAATCTGCTTCATATTATTGTTGTTTTGCTGTTACAATCTTTTCCAGTTCTTAGAGGTATGTTGCAGAAGATTGCATCCTAATATATAAACTTGAAAATGAAACAAGATAGCAACATCTTGCTGTAATAAATAGATCTAAAATTGAAAATATAGTGGATGTCTAGTAAAAGGATGATGTTTGCAAGGAGTCTGAAAACTTTTCCTCATAATCTTGATCATAAAGCTGCTTTAAGCTTTGAAATTCTACCAAATGTACAGATAAGCTCTTGTCAGCAGGAGGGTCTGTCACATTCAGTGTTTGCCACTCAGGGAAGCAATCCAAGGGAAGTTGTTGGTTTTTCCCCTAGTACATCATTCGTCAGTGTGTGTGGTAAGTGTTATGTTTATTTTGGCCGCTCCCATACCTCTTTTCTCTGAAAGTATGTCACTTACCTGCAGAAAAGTAAAGAACAGAGGTTGACACACAAGGAATATCAGTGTGGTTTCAGCAGTTCAGGCAAAAGAAACCAAAGTTTGTGTAAACTACTTCTGCAGGTATGACACTAGTTCATAATCTTTGCACTTGTAGCAGGTCCTGACAAGGACTCTTTTTCCTTCTCCTTCAACTACTGGAAGTTTTCTAGCAGTGGCTGGAATGTAATACGGGGATTGCATTCTGTGGTCCTGTTGGAAAAGCTGGCCGAGGTGAGGGGCTTTGTTTCATTTGTCTTTCTCCTTTGCTTGAAAAACAGCATCTTCACTAATTTCCATCACAAATAAGGTGGTGTAATCCTAGGCCAGTATCTTAAAAAGCATTCTGTCTTGCAGTGGGTTATTGAGATGTTTTTTTCTAAAGGCAAGCAAGGTGTTTTCTTCACTGCAGTATCACTGTGATCAAGGTATTTAGGTCTTCCCACCCCCCAAATGTGTGTATTTCTTTGCGTTTTGCTTTGGTTTTGGTTTTTTCTTCTCCCCCAGGGCCTGGTCTCTTGATTAGTCCCTTTATACACACAATATTCCTACTATTCCTTTCGATTTATGGACTTTGTCTGATTAAATGTAGGGATCTTACATTGTAATATAGTACACTTTAAGTAATGAAAAAGTAGGCTAAAGTAGACTTCACTGGAAGAATTTCTACTTTTTAATTATTATATGTGGGTAGCTTTTGCTCTCAGTGTGTTTTTTCTATATCACTGTCATGGGTATTTAAGTTATATTCAAGCCAATAGGGGAAATATCAGTTACTTAGGACATCTAGGCAAAAAAAGAGCACTGACACAATACCTGTACAATAATGCTCTCCTATGTAGTATGTGTTGAGGTTTGAAAACTTTGAAACAGGTCATTGTAGACCTGTTTCAGATGTTAGTTCTCCTCCTAATTCATAGTGGTTTGGGGTGATTCTCTGCATTTCCAGATTGTCGTAATGTATATGTTGTCTTGTACTGTGAATCCAAAGGTATGTGAAGCAACTCTGTAATAGTGAAAAGAAATTTTAGCAAGCAGTTGAATAATTTTCCATCTCTCTCATGTTTCTAATCATAAGGCCAACCAGGCTGCTGGGAGAGAAGGCATACTGCTTGAATTCACCCTTCTGAAACTATTTATGAATTGTTGAACTATGAGTACACTGTGAAAGCTGTCAAACAGAATATGATAGACAGAAAATGTTATGTCGCGTCATTTGCACATGCCTTGAAAAGAGGTTAGGTGCACTATGTGAAGACTTTCGTGCTTTCTTAGTGATATTGTTGTTGTCATGCAGGTTTCAACAGATATTGCAAGCATCCATATTCATGACCAGTAGTTAAAATTTAGCATGTCTACAAAATTGGAGGATTTTGGATATTTTAACCTTATTTACTAAGGAAATGAGGCTTATGCTATCTCTTTCAGATGTATATGAAAATATTCAGGCAATTTTGGGGTATTTTGGGTGTTCTTCTGGAAGCATGTTATTCCAAAATTATTATATCGGTGATCTGTTGATTTATGCAGCAGCAAATGTAGCTGAATATATGTCTGAGGTGTGGGGATAGTGGAATGCAAACAAATTTAATTACTTTTCTGTGACTTCAGATCTTCATATCCTAAGATTAATTTTTAATTACTCCAAAAGCTGTGCAACCCTGGGGAAACGTGGACATGTTCATGCTTACAGAACAAAATATTGCCTGATTTGCTAAAGAAGGGCATGTGTTTGCCAGAAAAATTGTGATTTTAATGTCTGTTTTGGTATGTTCTAGCTCACGTTATTTCAGAGGAAAAAAAACCCCACAGCCCTCTGTAGGATGTAATTTGATTGATTCTAATGTCTATATCATAGTTGTGATAATTTTTTGGAATCTCATGGTTTTGGAATATATAGAACTGGGAACAATAACTGAAAATTTCTTCCGATTTACTTGATCTGTACCAGAAGAGTAACTAGAAACCATTAAAAACCAATGGTTAGCTTCAAGGAGACTTTTCATATTCTTCCCTCTCAAGAAAGAGGTGCATGTTCTGTGTAGCAGTGCTGGAGCTTTTTGCTGAATTTTTAAACTTTTGTCTCTTCCGAGTCCATTGTCTCTACAGTCACGTCTACTTCAGGATGGTATTTCAGCTGGTGCAGAGCCATGGGGTACCTTTGGACCTGCATTGGTGCTGGAGGTCCATTCTTGCAGACTGTTACTGCAGCTGTTTTTGCCTTTTTCCAGTTTCATGCTTCCAGCTATATTTTGGTCATATACTGAAGCCATTCTTAGCATTCAGGAGAATAAAGAGCAAAACCTAAAGTTAACTAAATCTGTCCCTGTGGAAACAGTCTTAGGGAACAGAGCTGAGTTTTTTTAACCTGAATGTTACTGTGAATCTATAGTGCTAGGCATATTTTTATAATAGCTGGCTTTGTCAGTTTGTATATACATTCATCTTTTTCTTCAAACAGTGCTAGTATGAAAGTGGCATATCTGCTGTCTGTGTAAGCTCAGATTTTATGTGGCTTCATAACACAATTAAGTTTACCATATTTTATTCCTGCTAGAGCTGCAAAGAGGGGCTGAGTCAGACTCTATTTGTTCTTTTGCTTCATCATCAGAAATGTTTACCAGCTTTTTAGTTATATTTTATTTGTGAAAACATAATGAAAGTAATGGGGTTGCACTGGTATCAGGGGGTCTAATTTATTCTATATTGTTATTAGCATTGATTGAGACATATGAGCAAGAAATAATCTATTTGACTTCTATTGCCGAAGGCTGAGTTTTTAGAGTTGACAGAAAACAAATATGCATCTTTTCACTTCTAAACTGAATATATTTGACCTGGAAGTTTGCAAGTTACCATAAACCCAAATCATGGCAGTGGTTGTTGTACAGCAGAATAGTTTTATCTCTCCTCATAGAGGTGATGCTTAGGTGTCCTTGGTCAACTGTGCTCTCTTCTTGTTTGCTCTCCTTTTTCTCTTCATGTCTCTTCTCAGTATGCCTTGGTTGAAAGAAAGTATAGGTGGACAATTTGAATTATAAATACAAAGCCATTCCAGTACACCATTAAATTAAGTTACAGTTACCATATTACTCCAGCTCCTGGAAGTATTGATGGCTCTGGTATGTTGTCTGGTATGTCTGATAATGCCTCTGTGTAACAAAGGCTCTGACATCTCTAAAGGACTGTAAATTCAGTTCTCTGTTAATTTTTGAACTGGTTAATTCTGGTCATCCACCTGTAAAATGCAGTGTAGTTGATGGTTAACTAGCACATAATTATGTAAACTCATGTCCTCTACATACCTCAACAACAAAATGTTTGTAACTGTTGCTTTGCTGATGCAGAGATTTTTTCCTATTTACTGTTTCTATACTTACCAGATTACATGTAAAAACTATAAAATCCTTTATATATCCATAAACATAATAAAAATGCTACACATCATAACTTTGACTTAGGCAATAATTCTAGGTTTAGCCTGAGGGGTTGAAAGGAAAATTATTCCTGTTACAAATTTTAATTATGCCATAAACTTTGGGTAGTAGCTATTGATCTTCAGCATCTGGCATCAGAAATGTTGTCTGCTTTTTTTTTGGTTATTTAATTTGTGAGTAGCATTGTCATAGAGGATAAAAATAACAAATGTCACATGAGATGATGATGTACCATATGCAAATGAGAATATTTTGGTTTGTTTATGTTCTAAAAATATTCTATTGCTGAAGAATTTTTTTGTTTCTTACCATATTTTTTTTTTTTTTTGATATCTCCAGAGAAATTTGCATTCAAGATGCAAAAAAGCAAATTCTAATTCTATCAGAGACCTTGTCTCACCATGGGATATTGTAATGTATGCAGTGTGTTTCTTGTCTTACAGGTACATTTAAAACTTCAATTGCCTCTTCTCTATTGTGGAAAAATTGTGATTTCAAGGGCCAGATGAGACAGAGGTTGGAACCTTATTTCTGTAATTCTTGCCTTAAATCTGGGCTGTTAGACAATGTCTGCTAGTGGAAAAAAAAAAAAAAAAAAAAAAGAGTCTGGCTTAAAGTGGTAACACTGAAATTCTGGTCTGGTATGAAATCAGCAGCAAAGTTATTACTCTTCAGCACAGTGAGCTCTTATGGAGATGTTGGAGAGTAGGAGGAAGAGCTTTTTAATGCGTTTGAATTTCACAGTGGCGTGTAATGAGGGCAGCATTTAAAATGCAGACTACCTTTCTAATCATAACAGGGCCTAGATCCAAATGTGTTGTTTCATGGCATGTCTGCTTATGGTTCAAGACGTTTGACTGTAGGTGGAAGAAGAGGGAGACCTTAGGTGATCCCTAAAACCAGTCATTTAAGGTGAATGGAAACACAGGCTATACTGTTATTAAAATTTCAGTACAAGAATCCCTATAGACAGAGTAGGATAAAGGCCCTTTTCTTTTTCTCCTTCCAAAATGCTCTTTGAGGAGATGCTACTTGGTGCTCTCCTCCTGAGTTAAATGGAGGATAGTCGTTCCTATCCAGGAAAACTGAAGTTACATAGAGAAAAATGGCTTAGAGATCTCCAAATAACTGGCCCTTGGAAGCATGACTGAGGGCAGCTGTCCGTGATGGAAAAGACTGATGGAAACACTGACTCCTGAGTAGGTGCCTGTGGGACCAAAAAGTACTTGTTTTTTTCTCTCTGAAAGTCTACATTGTGTAAAGCAAGGAGGTAGTTGTGTGGTCCCGAGTGTTGTGCCAAATTAGTGCTATTTTAGTTGGCTCAATACAAAGATACAGTGAACCTATTTTAGTGCCAAATACTATGTTTACTATGTTGATGCATCTACATTAAAAGGAAGAATGTTTTTAAAGCTATAGCAGGGGGCTGGGCTGGGCTGTAAAGGAAACTCCTGGAACATCCTTGGGAAATACTACACTTTTCTCCCTAGATACACCTATATCGCTTTTTGCTTGTTACTTTTACTTAGAGTCTCATCTTTTTATTTTCCTGCACCCTGTGGTGAGCGCTGATACCAAGTGGCATCTCAAGTTTCTCAAACTTTTTGCACATTGCAGTGATGCTGTGACCTCTTATTGAATAAGTAAACTAAGCAAAGTAGGACAAAGAGGACTTCAGAGAGGCCACTTGTAGTAGCTGTTGCCAACTCTTTGGCAGGAAATTGCTCCGTTGTAAGAGTATCTGCAAGTGGCCAATTGATGCTTGAACCTTTCTGGCTGACTTTAGTCTGCCTAGCCTTGAACAAAAGAGGTAGGAAAAATATCATAGAGGCTTGCAGGCATTTGAGGTGGCCAAACTGACAGGTTGCACTCCAGCAGGTAAACAGAATTCTATTAAGAACACACAGAGATAAAATGTGTCATGTGACTGTCTAGTGTTTTGTTGTGATGAACCTTGGTGAGGAAGACAGCTGTGGCCATTTCAAGGGCACAGTGCAATGATGCAGTTTCTGAAGGTTTTCTATAGCAAGTTCGGACTTAAATATTTTCTTATAAGACTAAAAATCTAAATCAAACCATGAATCTGAATTCTTTTTTTTTTTTTTTTTGGAGCAGGACTAAGGTGGCAACTCTATAAGACTGCAGAGCCCTCTCTGTAAAATTAGAAACGCCTCACCATCTCCAATTTTGTCATCTTCAAAGAGCCCTGGTGCTACTTGAGTAATACTTTTTTGTCTTTCACTTTCTGGGAAGAAAAAATAAATGGTGTTAAATGTATGCATTTTCACAGGGGAAAAAAAAAAAAATCATTGAAATGCCTCATTCTTTTTCTAAAACCTTCCAACAGTTTGAAAACCCAGACTGGCCTTGGGTTTTTGCTCCTCTGCAGTTATTCTTTAGACATTTAATTTGAGCCTTGTACTCCTGAAAAGTTCTGCCATTTATGTATTGAGCCATTTATTTTGGTGACAAAGGGAAGCTAAATACCTTGAAAAATGCAAGCTCTGATTTTTATACTCCAATTTTTTATGTATTGTTTCTGGCTGGCAGGTCAGATTTGCACTGAAGCAACTTAAGGTTCATGTTGGTGTGTCACTGCAGTTACTACTCTCAAGCCTCCGCACCAGAAAACTGTTAACTTTCAGTTAATGATAATGGAAGATATTTTATAATAAACTGTGAAATAACCTAATAATCTGCAAAAGGTGTCAATATTTTGTATTAAAATGAAAACAGTTCTTTCTTTATTTCAACAAATTGGTTGTGTAAGACATACAATTACCTGGCTTTTGCTTTGGAGAGATGTGTGTTTGGTGTTTGCTATGACATGGTCTCTGCTCCAACAATAGATGGCTGCCACTAAATGTTCTGATGTTTACATGTAGCGAGGTAGGCTTCTTTTTGAGTGAAAGAAGAAAGTGGTAGCTTGCACCTGTTAAATGTAGGTGCTGAGTGGTAGTCTGAAGACTTAAAGTTGTGGATCATTTAAGATAGAAGGGAACTTGTTTTGATTTTTGCTTGAATAATGGATTTTCAATATGGGCTTGGGTTGTCCCCTTATCTTGCTTTGTGCAAATCACTTGTTTCATTTTTTTACCTTAGGCTCTCATTTGAGATGGGCAGATGGGAACTGCCTGAGCTCTGTGGGGTTCAAATCTGCCAATAATTCTCAAATGCCCTAAGGATTACTTGGAAGTATCTTTGTGGTTTTAATTGGCTCATTTCTAACAGTAGAAGAGAGTGTTCAAAAGAAATGGAAAATGCCCAAGTCTTCTATGCAAAAGGAAGCTTTCCTAAGATGTGAGGTTAGAACATGCTGAGCTATTAAAAATGAAGAGTAAAATTCTTATCATGAAGGATAGGAACTGAAAGCTTGGGGGAGAAAGATGAAAAAAATGAAGAATATGATAATTTGCACAGGAAGCACTTCTGCTGCAGTCATGGTCAGTTATGAAGGCTGGTGGCACCAGCCTTCCTTTGCACTGGAGAGAACCTAGAAGCATAAGTTTCCACCTTCCTGAGCATGTTTCTTGTTTCAAGGCAGGCCTTTGAAACACCCACTTGCCTCGCTATCCAAAATGCTATAGGCACTGTGCTACTAACACTATTATAAACCAGGTCTAAATGTGAATCTTGATGTAATTATTTGTGTATCTCTTTCCTGTGTCATGTAGAAGATTCAGGACAGGTTTCTGGGTGGAAGAGGGTTTAGTTACTAAAGTGCCCTGTGTACAGCATAAAAGTGAACAGTTTTCCTTTTATCTTGTACTTTAAAGCTCTATCTGTGTCAGCCTAACATCTCTAAGCATGCTCCAGAAGTGATCTGGAAGTGATGGGTTCCCTGTACATCAGTGTTGGTTTTTTAATCTGCTTATGACATTTTCAAGTCATTTTATAATGCAAATATCTGTTTGCTACATATAAGATTCTCAAGTTTGGTTTTTTTGGTTTTTTTTTTTTTTTTTTTTTTTTTTTTTTTTTTTTTTTTTTTTGTTTTTTGTTTTTTAATTTTTTTTCAAAAGTGGTTGGAAATAGACCTTTATCTAGCACATTGATTTGATTTTTTAGTTGACTAATTGAAATGCTAAATCTTCCACGTATGTCAAACATATTGGAAAAAAATCTAGCCCCCAAAGTTTACTTTAGTCAAATATTATCCCAAATGCAGTCTTTCTTAAACATGAAAGCTGTGATTTGGCTTATAAGTGCATTGTGGTGTTTTGTTTATTCTGGTATGCTGTGTTTTGTATTTTTAAGGGTAGACTGTATCCTCCATTCTTGACATGGATGTCTTAGAGTCAGGAAACAGCAGGTACTGAAATTCTGGCTCTGCTGAAGATGGTTCTTCACATCCTTAGGGGACATCTCGAGGGTCTGTAAATCAGTATTACTATTGCTGTCTTCAGTTGAAGATTAGAGATTGACGGTTACATATCTGTAAATCATGCCCCAGAGTTGCAAGCTTTTACAAGAACAAGGGTTAATTGACCTATAACATGAAGTCTGTCGAGTGGTTGGTGAGTATGTGTGTATACATATGCAATGCAGTCATCTTGTTTTGCCTACAGACATTTTTTCTTGTATCAATAGCATGCAAAGCACATTTGGATATGTCATTTTATTTTGTTAAATTTTCCGCTTCCCACTGAGCGTAACAGAGGCAAATGGGATAAGCGGTGAGGGAAGCTTGTACAACACCTTGTTGTATATGTTCTGTGTTGCATACAGAAGGGAAGTGGTTGAAGTTCACGATAGTTACACTCAGCGTGTTACTAAATTCAGCTTTAAAAATAACCAAAGAGATTACATTTCTTGTCCTTCCAGTATGTGGTTGTACTCCTAACCTGCGAAGCTAGTGGGACATTCTCAGACAATAATCACATTATTTTACCAGTCATCTACCTCATTCACGAAAACTTCCAAGTGCGGAGTTTGTGAAGGTAGAAGAGGTGGGTTTTCTCCTTTAGATCTATCTGAAAGCAAAAGAAATATCAAATTGCTTCTAAATTCAAAAGGAGTCCTAGTATCAGGATGTACATAGCCTTAGGGTATTGTGTTCTATGTTTTGTTTTAGTTAGGTAAGGAGGAGGGTCCGTTGTCTCCTTATTTCTGTCTATTGCTTTCTCTTCAGTGCAGACCAAAAGAAAACATTTTACTGAATTTGATGCCCATTTACAAGTTCATAGCATGTAGGGTGACTAAATAAGGATATGGCCTGATAAAACCTGGCTTTTGTCTCTGTGTAAAAGTCAGCTGTTTGGTTTAAGAAACTTGGATTGTTCCTTTTTTTTTTTGTGCTAGCTTGGTGTCAGCTGCAGCTGTTTGCACTGGATTGAATCTTGTATTGCAATTATAGCAAAACTAGGAGATGCAAGAAAGAAAAATCACCTTCATATTTCTGATGTGACTGTTGAAAAAAGTAAAATAAAATTGGTTTTCTGTTGTCTCAAAACAGATGTTTGATTAAACCCAATCATGAACTTGTGCTCAGATTTAATTTATTGTTTAATTTTGTACCAGTCTTTTATAAATAAACTGCCTCAGGAGCAAGTGATTAGGAGTTTTCTATATATTGCGAACTTGAAATGGGGCTTCTTTCAGCAGAGTTAAGCATACCAGGAAAAGAAACAAAATTGCTGATGAAGCAGGATCATGTATATAGATATTTGTCAGGGTTTAAAAGCTGCAGTAATCTCAGTTTGCAGCACATCTCCACTGAAATCTGAGTAATTGAATTTGGTCCAAATAAAATCTCAGTCTTCAAAACACAGACTTTTAAAAAGTGATTTTTGTGTCATTTTCTTTTTTTCTGGTTGTGGAATCAGTACTCTTGGCTGTGTTCAGGCATTTCATATGCACTGTAGCTGAGTGTAGATGGGTCTTAAGTAGAGGAGATGAGGTACAGCTGTATCTTTGAATTATTTTTGACCAGATGTGAAATACATGGAATTTCATGATAGTCATCTTGTTTTTCTGTACAGAAATTCTTACCTAATAAGCAAACAGAAATGTTTCAGGTTATGAGCCAAACCCAAGCTTTAAAACATTTTCTGAATTGTAGTAACGTACTTTAGGAAATTACTGACACTATAAGCACAAACATACATCTAGTTTTACTACTTATTTGATTTGAATTCTTCCTCTTAAAGACTGCAGAAAAAAAGTCTGCATTTCATTTAATTAACTTTCTCTTGTGCATATTTCTTATTCCGAATTGGAAAAGGGAGCACTCGGTCTATCCAGTGACCAGTGTCTGGCTTTTCAGAGAACAAAAAAAGAAATAAGTAATGTACTGACTATTACAATCCTAAAAAAAAAGCCCAAACAAACCAGAACCTACTGACTTTATATCTGGTGCATTCACTTGAAATAAAAAATTAGAGTTGATTGTATATGACAGAAATAATTAAAATTTATCCTGTTAGCATGCTTCTGTTTGATGGACTATTTTTAACAAATATTTTTTCTTGTTTTCTGGGGTTTTATTGTGGCATTTCTGGTCAAAAAAGTTATAATTGGCTAGATTTTTCATTTTGTGTTAGTTGGTTTTATTTCAGTATTTGTTTCAGGAAGTTAGCATTTTTTCTTTGAATATGCACATCTGTCGTAAAGAAGGAAAACTGATAGAGGCATGATTGCTCACTGCAATAGAAGAAAATTAAAATCCTATATTCTGTGCAATAGAATAGAAGCAGAGTGCTGAGATAGGACGTTTGAAAAAGCAGCATTTGAAATGTTACTGAGTTGTTCAGTTATCATTTGTAAACCCTGTAACCGTGAGGCATTTCAGCCATTTTAAATTACTAGTGTATAAATGTTTAAATTATGCGAAATAAAAAGATAAACATTTCTATTATGCTTCAAAATTTGAAGATCATCAGTAACTTCCTGTTCTTCATAACGTTCAATTTCATGCAAGAGTAACTGATGTTTTCAGATGCAGTCAGTGATGCTGTGGCGTCTGCAGAGCTGTTAGTTGGTAAGGGAGAAGAAATAAAAAAAATGATTTTGAATAGCGTATGGTTGATTTACTAACGCCATGGGACAGTATATCCCATATTGCGTTATTAAACCCAACCATTATTTTATTAGTCATTTTTTGTATCATCATAATTATGTAACTATTGTATGTTACATTCCCAAGTTTGTTCCCATTAGCTTTTAGTCTTAAATCATTAAGAGCAGATTTAAAATTACATGTGAATTAAAATAAATTTTTTTTCTTAATCAGGTCATTCTTTGCAAAAAGCTTCTTCAGATTTTTCTTCACCCATTATTGAAGTTTTCCTTTCTCAAATCAAAACTCAGTATTCTGAAATAGTTTGTTGTCTTTTTATAATTAACTGAAATTAGGACATAGTGAAAATGACCTTTTAACTATTTTAATAGTCTTATTTGAAATTATTTTCTTCTTTCCCATAATGAATCAAATTTCTAATTATTCTTCCAGCTTAATAATTTGCATTGTTGTCTGGCTGCCTCACATTTAATCAGCAAAAGTAACAAGTTAACACCAGAATCTTTCAGGAGTATATCTGTAGCATTGCAACTACTGAGAGGGTGTGGAAATTCACTGGAAATGATGAGCTCAGTCCGCTGAGGATTTCGTCTCTTGTCAGAACCACAGTGACTGGCATCTCAAAATCTTCAAGTAAAGATACAGTAACCCAGCTCTGGTATGGGGCACTGTGCTTATCTAGGAACCCACCTGCTTTCCGTCTGTATTAGTACACTATTCTTATTTTGCTGTCTACCAGTAAGCAGCAGAAATGTGTTTATTTTGGTAAGAATTGTTTACAGAAGTGTCTGGGTTTATATTGTTGGTTTACATTTACTGTATTAATAGAATGCTGTGAGGTGAGTTGAAGTACTTTGCATGGTTGACTGCAAAATAGAAGTTTTCAACTAGTTCTGAAAAAAACCCAAACAAAACCCAAACAAACCAAAAGAACAATTGGTAATTGGACACTTACTTCCTTTCGTAAGAACTTGCTGCTTACAAAAATTTTACAGTAGGTCAGAGTTATGTATTAGGCAAAATACAAATGGTGAAATTGTATGCTTCTAACTTCCTTGCTGTAGTTATGGTGCCAAAGATGCCTTAACACTAATAATGGTTCTCACACTAAAAATGAAGA
>JAOEHX010065960.1:2837-40945 GCA_025448015.1 Bolborhynchus lineola | reverse complement strand
CTCAGCCCTTATCTCGTTGCCTTGGGCCAGCATGTCCTGTTTATTCAATCTATCACTTCAACGGCTGGATTGCTCACATGCCCTCTAACAGAAAGAAATGCCTCCACAATAAACCCCAAATTTTAATGAAGTGGCCAAGCATTCAAACCACACACACTGTTCATTCTCAACTGTGGTCAGACAATGGCTGCTTCATTTTTTTTTTTTAATTCCAAGATTTTAAAAATGAACTACTTAGATTTTGAATGTAAGAAAGATATCATTCCTACAACTTTTTCTAAGAAAATATCTCTGGCTTTGTTTTGTTGGTGTTGGAGGGGAGAGGCTTGAGAGTTTTTAAAGGTATTTTGGGTTTATTTATGCCTTATTCAAAGAACTCAAATAATGCAAAGACTTCAGAGAAAAAATTATGGTATAACATACGTTTGCACATTTTCCCACCACTTTGATCTAACTGAATGTTTCCTTCCAGATCATTTCATTCTCTTGCTGGCCTAGTAGACTTATAACCAATGATGCATGAGTATTCAACAAGGAAGCTGGCTTCCCAGTAAATAATGTTATAGGGTTTTTTTCTCTCTACTACTTTGAAACTTACAACATGTTCTTACCATGGTATTCTGCTTTACCATAAGCCAAATAATACATGATAACCTTTATACAAGATCTGGAAATATATCAGGTAGTACCACGCTTAACACTGACAGAACATTTCTCATCAATGTAGGCAGAGTTGAGTTACCTGAGAACATCATTGGAAGCACAGCCCACCTTCTTTTTAGTTTTCCTACTGTCCTGGGTTCAGTAGGATCCAGTGTTGATTTTGTATCTTTTCACAGGTTTTTAAATGGAACTGCCTTCAAGTTAAGACACAGGACAGTCATGAATCAAGTGATACAAATGAATATCAACAGATCTAGCAAACATTTTCCTTCTGCTCACCCCAGACAGAGGGACTCTGAGGGAAAATGATGTTCAGTATCAGTTCCACTAACATTAGCAATGTCCTTCGAAGTAAAAAAGCATCTTTGAAGTGAATCTCCCGCTCTTTTCTGGTTGCCAAGTCTGCATCATGCAGTAGTCTTCTGGCACACGAACTGAATTGTTTCAAAACTAACCTGGAAGATGCTCTTCAAGTGCCTACGTTTACTTCAGCAACTAATGGCAGGCCAATACATAGGACCAAACTGCTACAAATCCCCTCAAAATGCTTAAAAAATGGCTGCTTTACTCAGAATTTAGTTTCCTTTTGCTGAGCCCCAGGAATTGTGCTGCACTCCTGCTAATGAAAACAGCTATAAGCTGATGAGCTTTAAATAAAATCTACCTTCTCTGAGTTCTCATTTGATTCAGTTTATTTACTTCTAAGTGTTTACCACCACGGATTCTGCATAACACTTATGAGAAAGAGGGAAATCATATATGCTGTACTTCTGTCTCTTTTGCTGCCAACAGTTCCTGTTAAACACAAAACTCAAGGCTAAAATTCGATGACTGAAGACTGCAGGCTTGTTATGGATTTGGGGGGACTTGTTACCCTCTTTTTCACAAAGAAAACCCTCACTAAGATGTTCTTGGCTGCAAAGGAGAAAGCAAAAATACTGAAGAAAATCATTTTTCTTTTTGTCATATATTCACAAACTAAACAAGGAAATCAACTGTGAACAGACTCTGCCCTTAAAATATTCTGCTGTTAAACAGTATTCTGAATTGCTGTCAAATCTGAAACTAGTCAGAACCTTGTGATAGATGTACTTTTTCAAAAACAACTGAAAAGCTTCTAAACAAACCCCATTTTTCCACACAACTTTTATTAGAGTAGAAAATTCAAACTTCACATTTATTCAGAAAAATCTCAGAAAAACACACACATCCCTCCTCCAGACAACTAAAGGTTTATATCCCACTCCTCTTTAGCTCCTGTGTCTTCAGAAATGGGTCATTACTTTTTCCCTTGGTTTTGACCAACTGAAGAACATTTTCAGTTGATGCAAATCTAGACAGTTGCACTTGGCCCTTAGAAATTTCATTCTATTACTCTGAGGTTTGGCTGGCTGCTCTACCACGTTCACTGCAGGCTGTATATGAACTCATGTATCTGGCTGGTCTGTATACAACCAGAAGATTCCCTGCTTTTATATTTTAATTCCTTTGCTGGACCCTGAACTCTCTAGCGTCTCCCCTGATGACTAAGTTTAGATGACCCTCAGGAATGGAGCAATCAGCGTTCCACCTGACCTGGTCACTTATAGCAACATAAAATCACAGCGAGACAATGAGGAAAAACCCAACAGACTCTACAAAATGCTGCTTTACTGCACCTAAATATTCAGACTTTTAAATTTGTGAAGAGTGTTTTCAGAAACTCACATTTTCAAAAACCTGCATTTATTGCCATTTTTATTTCAGTTAAACTTTATTAATTCAGCTGATAGAAGATCATCCAAGCACAACTTCTTAAGCTTCACTCAATCCACAATGAAGATGAGAAACAGCATGTGACAAAACTTTAAGCTTATTTAATTTCTCAACTACTGAGCAAACTCACATTTCCTGAAGGAGATGAAATTTTGACCTACTTCATTTGCTGTCAAGAATTTAGTCAAAATCTTCTCTGTCCACTGGTGAAATGCTCAGTTTCTTAAAGAACATCACTTTTAAAAATCTGACTACAATTCTTGAATGTAGCAACCATTAATATCATGCTATTGGCTTCTGTTTCACAAAGCAAGTACAAAAATTACATTTGGCTTTTTCATAAGTAATACTAAAATACTGCTATTTTTTATTTCTGCTCTGAAATAATTGTTGATTTTTTTCTTTTTAAAAGCTAAATTTCTAATTTATATTTCATTTAAAGGGGGGAGGGGGGGTTAATTTTTTATTTAAAAGCTTCCCAATAGCCCTTGGAAACACCAGTGTAACCAAAGCAATGTGAAAAGTTTAACACATTTAACTTCTAACATGCTGAGTTGGTGAATTACCACGATGCACGCAAGACAGATTTCCAGTGATGATGATATATAAATTTTACTTGAAAGTTGCATTATTTTCTATTACAACTAAACACGACTGTCAAACTATCTGCATGCATCCAGCTCTTCTGCTCTCCCAATATAATAGAAACATATCTTTATCCTTTGAGTCAGTTTTTGCTCCACACTAACCATGTACTTTCCAACTTTCTTTTTTTCATATCTACGTTCACAGGCAAAAGCAAACTGAACTTTCATTAGTTTAGAGAAAGGTGTTCACCTGAAACACTTGAAAAATTTAATAGAAAAAAAATAATACAGAATTCTAATACAATTATTTTCCTAGGATTTAGATGGAAAAATAATTAAAAAAAAAAAAACCAAGAAAAAGCACACAAAAAAAATCACCCAGATGTGAAGGAGAAGTCCTGTTCATAGTATTGCCAAGCAGGGGAACTCTACAACCTCTCAGTGCAACCTGTTTCACTATTTATCTAAACTCATGGTGAAAAATGTTTTCATTGTATCTGGTCAGAATTTTTCATGTGTCCAAAAAAGTTTCCAAGCTGTGTCTGCCACCTCTCATTCTACCATAATGTACCCCTAAGAATAGTCTTGGCCTGTCTGTTCTATGCCCTCCCATTACCTGGTTATAGACAGAAGAAAGACTCCCCCTGATCCTTCTCTTCTAATAGCTAAACACCACACTGTTCCCTCAGCATCTCTTCATGTACCAAGTGTTCTCAAGCCCCCTCCTTTCTTGGCAGCCATGTACTGGTATGGTACTGAATTTGCTCCAGCATGCTAATGCTTTTCTCATACCCAAGAGCCCAAAACTGGATATGGTACTCAAGATGTAGCTTCCTGACTTTCAAATAGAAGGGAGGAATCACTTCCCTTAATCTTCTGGTTACACTTTTGCTATTGCAGCCCAGGATCCCCTCTCTTCGTAAGGTTCCACTTGGCACATTTCTCCAGCCTGAGCAGGTCTAGGATGTGGCAGCCTCACCTCTACTAGGGTGCTGGATTTTTTAACCCCAGTATTAAATACCTACAAAGACTATTATATATACTTCCACAGTAAGTACCTAAATTAGATCTTACACCCACAGATACACAGGAAAACTTTATAACTGCAATTTTATTTACTTGACTGACACAGTAGAAATTGTCTACCTATGCCAAAGTGCATTTCATCTCTCTCTCAAATGCTCTTGAAATGAAGGATCTTACGGGTTTATCAGTTAGACTTGCTGGATGTTTTTTATAGGCAATTTGCAAAAATTATATCCTCCTAAGTAAAACATCAGTTTCCCGAGTGAAAAAGTATGAACATACAAGCACCTCCAGGAGAGAAAACTACACCAAAGAAAGCATACACAAAGCAGCTAAGCTTTCTATGCAATTCAGTAAGTTTTATTAAATTTTTGCTTCCCGTAAAATACAGTAAGGGCAGCATATTGCTTAGGATGCTCCAGTCTTTTCAAGAGACTTTCAAAAGCAACCACAAATCACTTCTACAAATTTCAGTGGAGGGCTGAAATTCAGTTTTGAAAAATTTGATTGCCTGCCCAATTTGCAAACTCTATATTCTAAGAAAAAGAGTGGTTATGCTTGAGCTAAGTTCCAGAGTTCAGCAAGGCTCCATAACAAAAACACAAACGTAAACAAACATAAGTTGCTCACATATAACAGTAATAAAGAATATGAAACAGAAACATGCTTTAAGGATTTACTAACAAGTACAGTTCTTCACTTATGTCCAAAGGACACTTTTTTTTTTTTTAAAGACATATATATGTTACACATATATGCATGAAATCTCTTTTCTTACTTATTTAGTCATTCTACTCTATAGCAATATTTTCTGTGAATTGTTTCAAGAGAAAACAGAAAACATGAAAACACATAGCTGAGTTTTCGAAGTGCCTCAGAGATTTTGTTTCCATCTCTGGCAGGAAAAAAAATATTCTCACTTTCATCAGCTTTTGTTTTGAGGAACTATATTGTACAGCTGTGGGAAATTCGGAAATCTGAAATACGTTAATAGGTGCTTAAAATGATCAGAGAGGGAAGATCTCCTAGATAATGCAGGCATCTAATTGCCCTCTGTACAAAAGGAGGTGACACACTGATGGGTCTGGCACAGAAGAAACAAGTACCTCAGCCAGAGGGATGAAGCAGTATAGAACATAACTTGGCTCCTTATGCAATGTATGATGAAATTTTAATATTCAGCAAGCTGAGTAATGAACTGCTCAGAGTCTGCTAGAGGGAAATTCTGTGGCACGGAAGAGTTCCCTAATTTTGTCCTACTTCTTGGTCTAAGCATTTTATTAAGCTTTATCAGAAGCCATTGATTCTCCCTTTGATGCACAGCCAAGAACCTCTTCCTGAAGAGAATGCACTCCAGTCCTTTTGGAACAATTCCTAGTGAATATAGTCCCCTAATCCTCCAAAAAATTACTACCGATCAAAGATACGACAAAATTTACTTTGGGTATTCTGATGGGGCTCTGCTGTGAGACAGGTAGGCACAGAAATGATGAACAATATTTAAGCTGTGGGGTTTCCTCACATGCCCAAATAAATTCTTAAAAGGTTAGGAAATGGTCCTGTGGAAGACCAGAGCTTTTGTGTCCCTTCAGTCAAGCAAGACTTGTCACAATAAGAGCTTTGGATAGAGCAGTCAGTTCTGGCTAATCCTATCTCTTCTGAACAAACTGGCACATCTACTACTACAATCTCTTCTGAACATATTGGCACATCTGCAGGCAAGCTACAGTAGAGCAATACCACTTTGCATCACACAAACTGAGTGCCAGATTCTTTCCTGTCTACTCAGAGCTGCCTCTCACTAAGCTTGATCAGTGTGAGCTAAAGAGCTATACCAGTGTAAGACACAGTGATTCCCATTATGGATCTAGGCTGCATAATTCTGTGCATTACTTTCTGGATCCAAATTTCTATAACAAGAAATAGGAAGTCTTTAAGGACTGAAAAATGAACCACATGGAGCTTCATGGTACAGCTGCATACACAACACCTTTTGGGCCAACTGTCAAATATGCAATATGAGTGCAGAAAGCAAAGTTGAAGGCAGAAATAACAGCCCTTTAACATGTTCCTAAAACCTGGTTTCAAAGGCACGATTTTAAGACATACAGGAAGACTCCATGAAACTACTATATCATGGAGGTAAAGCTGAGACCAATTTTCCTGATACCTCTACAACAAAGGGCACTATAACTACTTATTATGTCTATCTGCAGTACTTTTAAGATGTTAGACCAGGACAGAGCAAAAAAGGTCACTGGAAGTGTCCTATTTCAGACTGACTAAAATTGCAAATATGGACAGCTGCTCCATTATGAATTTTAGATGTTTGGGTACAAGGTAGCAAAAATTAACAAGAAAAATGTCTTTTAGCTATTTTGAGTGAATTATTTTGAAAGAGGAAAAAAATAAAACTAACTTCCCAATACTAAAATATGCTGATTACAATCAGTCCAGTTTGATTATTCCTTGATACGGAAAATGATCTTAATAATAAACTTATGTGTCACCAGATAAGAGTGACATCACTGAAGGATGTATATTATTCCACTTCTACTGGAGACTTAGAGGTAGGATTTCACTTTGAATAATGACAGTATTTGGAATAAATGCAACTGATTAAAGGATTGGTTTTAAAAACTCTTTACCAATAAAAGCTCAATAGTAACAGCTACAAGGCCTGATTTTAGTTTGTGTTCTCTCAGAAAATCTTTTTTGAAACAATTATTCAGTAGCTTAAAAAAATAAAGACGGCAAAGTCGTCAACTTGCCCTGTATCAGGAAGAAACCTATTTTAAAAGCACAAAATTAATTACCTTGAACAAACGCAAGTATGTCTGAAAAGCTCAGCTTCACAGCAGCCATACATATGAAGAGTTTTTAAGCAAGCCTCTTCTGCTCCTACAGACTCCAAAAGACTTCAACAGTTTGGATACTTTTTTTTCTTAACATGTATTATTCCACTCCATAGCTCTTTATCTTCAAAGTTTTTGTCTCACTATACTAAGTCAAAAGGAATATTCTCAAATCTGAATGAGCACTGGAAAGTCAGCACAGCAGCCAGACTGGGTTTTGACTTCATGTAACATTTGTGTTAGCTGTACTTCCTCCCACAATGATTCATTATTTTTAAAACTAACAAAAAAACTATTCATTTAATATGTATGGGAGAACCAATAACCCAGCATAAACAGTATTAGACTATTATTGATTTTGTTTTTAAAGCACTTGCTAAACTCTATGAACACCTATCTATTTGTATGCTTTTGATGTTATCTTCTGGACAACAGTATTTCAAGTATTTCTTACAATGTTTTTAACTGAAAGGCTAGTAGTGTTAAACTCCCATATGTAAAATGCTTCTGATTACAGATGTCAAAAAACTGAATGAAATCTCCTGTTATTCTAGGTATGAATTTATTGCACACAGACGTTAGTGGTCAAAATACTGAACCTTTCCAACAAATTGGAGCCTCCTAAGAAACAGCTGAGTGACCCTGATGCCACTGATGACTCAAAAGTATAACTTCACCAATAGGAAAGAACTTCATCAAGAAAACCTCTTCCTCCAAACAAGAAACTTCCCAGCCTCCTTACCACTGGCTGGGATAATCCTAAAATAATAGTAGTACTCAAGAGTAGTTCATATGGCTTTTTGAAATGCAGTCACACCATACTCAAAGTATAAACTACTGGGGGTGTGCGGTTAGGGTACTTAAGGTGCAAATCTGGTACTACATTGCAAAATATTACTTTCTCTGTGCTTAAATAATTCTAAGTAATATAGTTTCTCTAATGTTAATAGAAGTACAGTTGATGGAAAAGATTATATAGAATAAAGTAAGATTTTATCTTAGAGAGTTAATTCTCACTTGATTTATTAAGAATGTTTACATTTAAGTCAACTTCTTGTTTACATTTAAGTCAGCTTCTGCTGAATTAGTGAAAGATTCTTCTGACTTTTGCCATTTTAACCGAACTGTTAGATTCAGTATTTTTGCAGCATCTTTGGCATTCTACTGAATAATTATTTCCTATTACCAATTAATAATTTATTCGATTGACATGTAGCCTGAATTGCTTAGGGTTTCTTCCAATAGTGATAAATAGTTTTTTAGTTTTTCTACTAGTATCACACAGAACTTGGCACTAAGCTTGGCATATCATACTTGATCTTATATATTGAAAAGGTAACACACTTAGTATTTCCACTGATAAAAATCACAAGATATGTCTGTCCAATGGGTTTTTTTCTTAATCCTTGTAACTCCAATTCTACCAGCTATCATTTATTAGGTTCACCTGAGAAAACAAAGAAACTAGAGCTCAAAACTGCAAAATGTTTATTAGCACCAAACAGACCAAGAGATCAGCTTCCTTTTGTTAGTTTCTTATTCATCTCTTCATAACCCAAACAATGTATCATAACAGTTTCTTAATTAAAGAAAGCCAATGTTAATAACAATAATAATAATTCATATCTTATGATTCATAACATGCAGTCTTAACAGTTCAATGTCAGGTCAACACATTTAAGTTATTATCACTAAGGCTTTTAATACCTTGAATGATGAAATTATGAAAACAGGTTCACAAAACGTACCAAGGCATTTCGGCTAAAAGAAGCTTAACAGCTCTGGCTGAAAAACACAGTTCTATTGGTCACAGACAGGAGTTTTACTGTTAATCCATTCAGACTACAGCAAAACAATAAATTCCAAATGTGACTACTATTTTGTTACTGGGCAAACCCGATGTCAAATTGCATGAAATTAAGCCTCTTCCTGAAATTCTCTTTTTAAAAAGCAAATTAAAATCCAAATCTTCAAGTTCTACTAAAATCGTATGCTTCCTGGTGTGTACTTTTTTTTATGAACAAAAAGATGATCAATCCTGGTCTCAGTGGAAATTCATAACAGCAACAAAATTCATTACATTACAAAGAAATTAGTAATTTGTACATTACCTGATGCTGCTCATGCTTCCAGTTTCTGATCCAAGCTTACATCTCTCTAGCTGGCTAGCTACAATCTGACGTTCGGCCTCAAGTTCTCGAGTCAGTCTCTCAAACTGCAGTTCCTGAAAAAAATAAACCATTTGGCTTTACTTCTTTTAAGACTATGAAGGAATTTCCGTACGTAAAATTGTAATTTGCTCAAGAACTGCTAGTACAGTATCTCATAGGAAAGCTTTTGTTTTTTTTCTTTTCAAACACATTCACTGTTCAAATTCCAGTGGTAACACTTATTCATTCATTCATTTACTCCAATGATATATGTCATGGAATGAGACACTTTATCAGAAACAGAATTTCCAAATACATTAAACAATTTAGGCCTACATCAGAATCATTCATAGTTCATGTAGGCCTCTTAGTAGCACACAAATGTATTCTTAACAAGCTGATAGAAATATGATGACAAATGAGAAGAATTTGTAGTACTTAAAAAAAAAGATGCAAAGTTCTGCAAATGATCACATGGTGACAAAAGCTTTTGTAGTCAAAAAGGACAACCATCACAGTTCATAATAGCAAAATAAACTAAATTGAAAGTGTGTTGATATGTACTAAAGGCAGTTTATTTTCTGCATTTAATGATGCACAGAAGGGAAACTCAAGCAGTTTTAGACAAAAAGATGTGTTAAAATTCCTATCACTAATTGAATGTATTTCCTTTTATTCTGTCAAGAAAACCAAACCAGTCCCACCAGGTAAGACTCCACAGAGTCTAAAAATCTGAAGAGTTTTTTGTTTCATAAAAGAGCTTTTTTTTTTCTTTTTAATTAGAAGAAAAGCAAAGGCAAAACCAATACAAGCAAAATCCCTACTGCCGTAAAGAGCTGCATTTCCCACATAAGGGAGCAATAGTTTAATCAAATACAAAACTGAGACACTTCTAGGGAATTAACTTTTGTTATAAATTGGCCAAATGTTGCTGCGGTTTCATTTTGGTCATAGTTACATGAAGCCATTTTTACAGGTAAACAGAAACAGCTTTCTTACACCTTTTCCTTGGGTTTATTGAAGGCTGAAGGAGAAATGTTTTTGATAATTCACTTGTTAAGTCATTCCTGTATCCACGCAAAGGCACCCACTATCTCTTTCTCACTCTTTTCTTCCAAAAGCTCCCCTAAGGCAGAGCTATGAGAGACAGTCCCTTGAATAACTCCCCAGCAATGTCTTACCTGGAAGAAAAAGACCTCTGGAAATAAGTTACATACACCAAGTGCCACTGAAGAACTTGGTATTTGAGAGAAAGAAAGAAATGGTTGGAGAAAAAGATTCAGAAGCCTTCTTCCTATCTGCTACCTAAAACCTCTGACCAAGAAACAAAGGGTAAATGGAGGCATTAAACTTTTTAAATTGCTGAAACAAGGTAAACCATAACCTAAAAGAAAGAAGGAAATGGCTGGTGGTTGTTCTACCTAGTTCAGCTGCAACAGTCCTCTCTGCTTCTCTAGTTATTGGCATCAAATAGCTTGGTGTCCTGCATTCTGAGTAAGGGGAACCCACACAGGTTCTGTACAGCAGGAAATAAGGTGCTGTGTATACTTAAATGGCCACTGAGTATTTGACAAAACCTGCTTAATTCTGTATTTGTTATTCCAAGCAACAGTATCCAGAGTGCAAGAATACTATCAAGTCAGACTGATGTAAAGAGCAAAGCATCGCCACTCACTGAATGTTAATAGTGCATTAGTAATCACAGTTCATAATATTCTCTGCACATTTTTGTAGTACTCAGAAATTACTTTTTCAGTGCTATTTGAAAGCAGGATTATTAAAAAAGTACCTAATAAAAATTACCTATTTCATATACGCCTACTTCAAAGAGAGTATTTGTCTCTCACTTAGTAGAATCAATTGTCCGAAAAAATTAAGAGACCATTGGTCAACTTTTCAAGAGTCATTATTCAAATCCTGACCTAGTTTGCATAAAATAATACCCTCACTGCAGAAAGGACTGTAACAGAAATATTACTAAAGTTTTGAAGAATTTAAAATCAAAATGGTATAGTATTTGTTATGCAAGCATACTTCTGTCAAAGCATGTAAGCACTGAGAAATCCTGATAGTATAAAATGCCAAACAAAACCAAACAGAGCATTAAGTTTACTTTCAAAATAAAAGCAAAAGCTTTCACAGTTATTCTATTCCACTGCATTGTTTAAGTTACTTGAATCTATCAGGACAATGGTATTGATGCACGTTCTGACGCTTAGCATACGTTGTCATCCAGCCAGCTTCGCTTCCTGCCATGCCAGGTGAGGCAGGTCAGAGATGTTCGTCATGGTCTACCAGAGGGCACTTTTTTACCCACCTAGTGAAAAGGTGCAGCTGTCCTTATAACCTTGCAAAGCAAACCTAAGAATCACCTTACATCTGCCTTTTCCCAGACAGTCATGTAACTGACTGCATCCTTTTATTCTAGTAGGTGTGCAAACAACCTCTTTCCAGCTCCCTTTAGTCCACACTATCCCAAGTCAAATAAATACAGAAATGCCCCTAAACTTGCATTACTGAAAGACAGTAAATATTCTTTTGCCTTTTTCTTCTGCTATCTGGAATGATCTCAAGGTCCTTTCCAACCATTGTATGATTCTGTATCTTCTCGTATATTTTCTACGCTTTGTATTTCTTCAGTTAAGCACTCCAGGTGACTACTTTCCACACACTTCAGCATTTTCCTAACTTTTATGTCATGATTACTTCATCTACAGAACAGTTTTTGTTCATTATTCTAGTCTCAAAATATACTCCTCTACTCTTTGAGTCTGTCATTTATCTTTCTTTCCTATGTACTCCTTTCTGTTCTTTTGCAGATTCCTTCTTTCTTTTATTCCCCAGTATACTTCATGACTCATCCTTCACTAATATTTCAGCCCTACTATACAAATTGCTACTCAAACAAATGTCCTAAAATCATCAGTTTAAACAGCCTCTCTCTTGGTGATTGTCCTCTTGTAGATGGAACTCTGTTCTTCTTAAAATGTAGAAAGTGTAACATGATTTCACTGCCCACGCTATTCAAGTCCTACCCTGCAGAGATGACTGGAAAAGGGCAGTTGTATTTATGTTCCTCCTCCAGCAGGAAGCAGAGATGTGCTGGATCACTTAAGAAAAAAAACTATCTGGGTTTCTAATGCATGAAAATGGCTATAATATCTGAACAGTAACTTAATTTCTAGCTTGATTTAATTGCTGCTATTTCTCACTTAATTGTCTTCTGTCAGCTGCCATCAGAAGTTATGGATGGAAGGAAGGAGATAAAACATGGAGGGCTGGGGTATGTGAAGGGACAGAGCCAAACAATTATTACCTCAGAATTATCCTCTACACTAAATTTAACAAACACCTGTGTTAGGTATTCTCTTGTATGATGGCAAAGGTGCAGGTCCACAAGGTTGCCTTTAGAATGAAAGAAGAAAAGAAGAACTCAAGCAAAAGTTGTGAGAGTCTGCTATTCCTCCACACCAAGAATCTCTAGCAGAAAATAAGCTCCCTTCTCTTCATTCAGAAAGCAGTGAGAGTGACTAATATTTGAATAAATCCGTATGTTTAGATTTCAAGCAGCCATCATAGTACCAGAAGACAGACACTAGAAATAGTATTTGCTTACATTTTACAAAAATAACCACTGAACCTGACTCCATCATTTGTCTTATTTATTCTGTTTACAATCATTTCACCAGTTCATGCCATGCTGTGTTATCTGCGCAACCTTCTATTATTTGTCTGAATCAACCTAATCGCAACATCAAAATTAAAACCAAATTCCTACCCACTGATTATGCAAATCTGCTGTCAAGACAATTGCAGAATGAAGAACTGCAGAAACTACCTCTCAACAGCAAAATTAGTTTAAGTAATGCCGTGTCAAGCGCAACTTCACAAACTGCTACACAGGGCAATGGCGCCAAAGCAAGCGCACACGCACAGGCACTGCACTGTGAAATGACCAGTCTGGCAATCCTTGGCACCATAAAGGGTGTGGGAGTGGGAAACCAACAGAAAGATTAGACATAATGCTGAGAGTAATCCAGAGAAATCACTCAAGAGAGCAGCTTGGAAAAGGAGGAACATCATGGTAATGCTATCAAAATGTTTTGAAGTTATAAAAAGACTATGTAAATGATAGGGCCTCAAGCAATATATGCTTTTAAGTGGGGTTTGTCCACTACCATGAGTTTTTCTGTAAAACATATTCATTATTCCATAGACAGCAACTGGAGGTATTTGCCTTTTCAGTATGAGATTTATGTTTTATCTACCCTCTGCAGCCACTAAAATGTCAAACATTAAATAAGACTTGAGTCAGGTCATACATTTCACAGTGGTCCAGAAACTGAACAAGCCTGACTGAAAAGCTTACAGCCTTTGGACAAGTTATGAAATCCTGAGCTCAGGGCACACCAAGTAAGAGGGTATTTGGTTATTTTGATGATTTGTACCTGCCAAGAGGTCTTTGTTGACCCATGTGAATGTTGGGAGGGGTAAAACAGGTCAAAAGATACTCGGCAGATACTCAGAATGGATCTCACTTTACTCTGTTTTTCGTAATCTTGAAAGTAATCCTTCAATCTTTTCATACAGAGATGTGTGTTGATGTTGAGCAAAAGACAGAGCACAATCTGTAGAGACAGTAAAAAGCAGCTTATAAAAAAAAATAAAATCTACATTTCAGCTGAACAACCTTATTGAATTCCCAAGAATCTTAAGGTTGTAACATTAGAAGAAAAGTATTTACCCTTTGACTGTAAATACGCTATATAAAACCAAATTGGTGCATTGATGATCATTTGAATCTTCAAATACAGATAAATAACAGCACTGAGGTAAGGCTGGGAATCCCTGGTGAGATTAATAGAGAAAGCCTGATTACAGCTACACAAACAGATAAATCATCTCCTGGACTGAAACCACTCATAAGAGTATCTTAGAAACTACAGAACTTTACCTAAAGTACACTAGCTGTAGAAATGTAAACTTTGGCTCTATCTTGCTGTAACCTACTAAACTAGAAAAAGCATACCGCAATGTCACAGGTAGTATGTGTATATTGCTATGAACATCCTATGGTATCATGTGTAATTCCATATACTACACATGTATAAACTCCAAGTAAATGCCATTACTTAGTGTGGTTGTTGGCAACAAGCCATTCTTAACCTATCATACTGGACCCACATAGGCAGCTAGAAATGGGGCACATACTTCCCGAGGAAACCATCAGAATCTAGGGAAGTTTAACTTGGCAGGAATCTAAGGACAGAACCATACACAACCAGATGTGACAGCCCATCCTGTAACTAGAAAGAAAACAGAATGTCTTGATGCTTTCAAACAAGATATAAACACCACTAGCAATGTCCCTATCCATCTGACACTGAATGTTCAGAAACGTCAAAACTGGGCTTTAGAGTACAGCACTCAATTCTTCCAGCTTCTCTAATTTCTTTCTCTATGATTGGGCTGTGTTTCCCCTGGTACTTTTCCACTGGATTGTTTCATTGTTTCCTTTCAATAAACAAAATGGGGAGAGAGGAGAGCAAAAGCTTACAGCAAGATAATAATCAGATGAGCAGAGAGGTGGCAAATTCAGAAACCCAGTGGTGGGTGTATTGTTGCAGGATCTTAATGGCGGCCAAAAAACTGCAGATTTAAAAAGTCTTGTTAGAAGCTCTGACTGCAAATATGTGTAACTGCAAGTTTCCAGATAACATCAACCTTAAGGAAGCATTCATACATTGGAGGCTAGGACTCCATTCAGAGAAACCCTGACAATCTGGAGGAACAGGTCAATCACAGTGTTATGAAGTTTAAGAAAGGAAAATGAAAAAATCCTTCACGGAGGAAGAAATCTCATGTAACAGTACAGCATATCCAGAGAAAAGATCTGAGGGTCTAGTTGACAACAAGTCAGCAGTGCATTTCTGTGGTGATGATGGCTAACCACTTATTTCACTGCACTGACAATACTGCCACTAGCAGAACAAGGAAATAATTATTCCATTTTATTTGGTACTCCTGAAGCTACGTCTTTAGTACAGTATCTGGTTCTGGGCCACGAGAACATGACAAGATTTTGAAGCAAGACCACCAGAGGGCCACAAAGATGGTTAAAAGAGTAAAGCACATGTTATACAAGAAGCTGCTAAAGGAATTTGGCTGTTCAGCATGGAAAAGGGAAGGTCTAGGGAGGATCTAATTGCAGACTCTTACTTCTTAACAGGGGATTATTGGTTTATTGATAGGTGGTGTTAAGGGGTGCTGAAGAAGTTCTGGAAAAATGGGAGTAGCCAGTGGAGGAAAAAGAAGTATGGCTGGGGAGAACAGAAGACACGAGGAAAGGAAGGGATGAAATATGAGATACATAGATGAAAAATCAGATGCAAGTGAGGAATGTGCACCTGCAGCCCAGAAAGCCAACTGTATGTTGGGCTACATACAGAGAAGCTTGGCCGGCAGGTTGACAGAAGTGATTCTCCCCGTCTACTCTGCTCTTGAGACTCCACCTGGGGCACTGTGTCCAGCTCTGGGGTATGGACCACAAGAAAGACACAGACCTGTTAGAGTGAGTCCAGAGGAGGGCCACAAAAATGGTAAGAGGGCTGGAGGACCTCCTGGAAGACAAGCTGAGAGAGCTGGGGTTGTTCAGAAGAGACAACTCCGCTCTCTTCTGAATAACCTCAACTGGGAGAAAGAAGCACTGAAGCATCTGCTTGGTGGTATCTTTTAACCTAATTTTTCTATGACCCTGGGAACTGATGAATTCTGGAAATTTTCCCAAGGCTTCATACCAACCCTTATTATAAGCAGTCAGTGGCTATCAGATTCTTTAATCATCACCACCACCCTTACATAGACAAATTTAATTTAATCTAAGTGCTAGTATTTTAGCACCCTGAACCTGCATTCCTCTAGCTTACTCCTTTCACCTGATCTCAGGGTTTTAGCAAAGCCACACTTCTTTACAGGAGATTAGTATGGCATCTGGGCTATTATGCATATAGATTATTTATGGGTTATAAAACTAATTTGACTGATTATAGTGTTTAGAAATACACTATTCCTTCTTTTCCATGTCAGATTACCTCAGAGAAGCCCCTTTCACGCTTTAACAACTTTTATAGAAATCAGACCCTATTTTATTTTCTATTTTTAGGACTCTGATACAAATGAGGTCACAAATGCATTCAGTTGCATGTTTCAGCAGTCCAGGCACACTGCCTTGTTCCTGTGTGAGTTACAGCCAAGCCTTGCTCTCGGAAGGCAAGCTGCCCAACTGCCTGGACTTCTGTTCCTAGGAAAATTGTATTATTTCTTCTCCAGCACAATCACCAAAGTTATTCAGATTAACTCAATTTTTCTGTTACAAACTGCCTGGTCTTTTTTATCACATTTCTTTCTTGTCTCTGTTTTGTATTCAGCTTTAGTCTTTCAGCTCACTCCTTTCTTCGCACCAGTTTTTGCATCCCTTGCCAACACTCCCAATGGTTTATCACCCACTATGATTGCTGTGCCATTCCACTTCCTCCCATGCAAACTACTTCAGTCTCCAAAGTAATAAAGTGTAAGTAAAAGCCTTGGAGTGCTACGACAGGATTACAAATACCAAGAGCTTTCTAATCTCATACTTTCACTTCCCCACCCTCTGCAGCAGCAATTTAAAGAGGATGTAAGATAAATTAACTTTCTAACTCACTAGCTTTGACTTGCTTTAGGGCTTATTGTTATTAATTGTAAAGTTCAATGTGGGAGCAAAACTAAACCTCAAAGATGATGAAACTTCTCCAAGGAGAGTGAAAGAAAAAGGTGTGGAGTTTGGTAACAAACCCTGACTCTTCAGTGTTAAACTGGCTTGTAATTCTCCTTTACTTCTCAGTCGTCCAGGCACACAGATTTACTATGTCTTAAGTTGAAAAGGGCAATTCAATTTAAAATTTCTGGAGCCTGACTTTGCATGCTAGGTAAATCTAATGTATCAGACAGAAAATTGTTGGCTAATGTCTTTAATCTCGATATTCCAATACACATCTGTGGGGCAATTTTGTTCTGAAAAGAGCAACACAGCCCTGCTGCAGCTGGAAGATGCTTTATTATGATGCAAAAAAATGTTTGTATGGTTTAAAGGCCCATGAAAAGCTAAGAAAATGAAAGAATGTGGTTTCAAAAAGTGAAACTTCTAAAAATGTTCTAGACATTGAAGCACTCAGAAAACCTTTCTTGATTCTGACAACATACTCAGCTCATAGTCTCCCCTTCTTCTCTCATCTGTCGTGTGGTCTGATGGGCATTATGCTAAGATGCTACAGAGGTGTCAGTATACACACCAACATATGTGGATACCAGTAACACACAACACTTTTTTATGCAGTTTATCTACATGTCTAGACAGCTGAAGTCTTCTCTGGCCTTTTATTCATGGGGTTCAAGAGTTTCCTGTTTACACATCTTTAAAATACTTCTCCCTTCCAGAATTTCGAAGACACACTCCATCCCAGTCATTAAGTACAGATCAAGAGCCAGCATTATAAATCCTTAGCTTTACAGTTGTCCAGAATGGTCCAAGAGATTGGAGACATTTAGTACCTTCCTCTTTTCCTGCTTCCACTGGAGAAATTGTTCAGGTGAACGATTTTCTCCTATGATTTTCCTTGCCTTGTCAGAGAGACTGATTTCTCAATCCATACACAGACTGTCAGTGCAGCATATCCAAGAACAGACTCTATAATTTGCAATTATCCTTGAATCTCTGAATTAACTAGGCTACCAGAACTGAGTATTGACATGAGTAGCTATTAAAAAGTTAGCCATTAGCATGCTAGTATGGGATTCAAAAGTTATCTAACAAAGCAAGATAGGCTTTGTTGTGTTTTTTTAGGGTAACTTACTGCATGCAAATTCATACCTACAGAATTCTGGGTTTTCTCGTCTTACAACTGATAACGCAGAATCCTGATTTTCTGTGTATTTGCCCAACTCAGTTTGCTACACTAATTGAATATGGATGGACTTTCAAATTAAAAGTATTACAACAAAACTGTAGAAAAACTCAGCACAAATACTCAAGTGTTCATAAACAAAAATTCAAGTATTCTCACAGATAGTACATGGACTGGACAAATGATCTGCTTATTTATACTACTAGTAAGTATTATGGGAAAAAACAAGCTTGCAAACAGCATGGGCTAAAAAATTTGAACAACAGGACTGCAAACCCTTGAGATTTGCACATTTTCTCTCACAGATGACTCTGTGGCAGTAGCAGTTAACTTTAATAGCCTAAACTACGCTTTTGGATCTTTCCTTTTTTATTACATCTTCTATTACAAAGAAGAGAACTAGAAAAATAATTAGGCGATTCATTCCTTTTCTGGCTACCCTGCAGAAACACCACAGATACAAGAAAATCCCAATAGATTCATATTGTTCCTTATGAAAAAGAAAAGCAATTAGTAATGAAAATGTTAGTTTTAAGAACTATCATTATGATCTTATTTTCATAATAGCTCATCTTTTGAACAAAGTAAAAAGGTTTTCATAATGAAATTACAGCCTAAAAGTTACCTGTTTGAAAACAAATAGGTAAGGAACATGCAGTTCAGTATAACATTCATACTATGGGCAAAGATAGCAAAAGAGCTTAGAATCAAATTATATAAACAATATCACTGAATAAAAAGAACTTGTATGGGTTGACATATGGGCTGACAGTATGGAGTTGGCAGTACTGGCTGTCCATCAAGGCAGAGACATATCTTTTGAAAGAAGGATACAAAGTGTGATAGTTTTGGGAGTCTTCAATTTCAAAAGACAGACATGGTGCACAGACTGAATTTTGGACACTATCATAGACAGCTGCTTAGGATGCATTCCAGTACTTACAGGGAGCCTACAAGAAAGCTGGAGAGGTACTTCTGACAAGGGCATGTGGGGATAAAACAAGAGAAAATAGCTTTAAACTGAAAAGAGGGAAGATTCACATTCGATATTGGGAAGCAATTCTTCACTATGAGGGTGGTGAGATAATGACACAGGTTGCCCACAGAAGTTGTGGCTGCCCCATCCCTGGCAGTGTTCAAGGCCAGGTTGGACAGGGTGACATGGTCTAGTGGAAGGTGTCCCTGACCATGGCAGGGCATTGAAACCAGATGATCTTTAAGGTGTTTTCCAACCCAAACCATCCTATGACTCTATGCCAACAAGAAATATATTATTCTTGACTTAGTCTTGGGCAATGTACAAAAGATGGTCTGACATCTTGCAGAAGAGAAGCCACCCTTTTAGTGATCATTCTTGTGCTCAGATCCAACATTCTTACAGAAGGCAGAAAATCTGCCAGTTATGAGCCACACAAAGTATGCAACAAAAAAAGCAAAAAGTCTGTTTAAACCTAAGTTATTAAGTCCTCATAGGGAACACAGAAATTACTTGACACCCCCATGCAGGAAGTACATAGCCAATGCAGTGTGTCAAGAAAAGCTTAAAATAAAACAAGAAGCTAGCAAAGTTAAACAGGAGGGCAAAGGAAGTCATTAGAAAAAAAAATGCTCTTTCTGAAAGTTGAAATCATCTTCAAATGATGAAAATGAAGGGCCATAAATGCTGACAGGATAAACGTAAAAACTCAGGATTGCACAATACGGTTCTAAGGAACAAATACCCAAAAACATTAAGGCAAACAACAAATCTTTCTTTAAATGCATCAGGAGCAAGAAGCTGCCTGGAAAGTCTGTAGAGCCACTGGGTTATCAGGATATAAAAGGGTTCATTGAAGAGAAACTAAACAAAACCTTCAGCAAGGTTTTTGCTATTTCAGGGGAAATTCCTATGCTAAGAACTCACTGAGGGAGTCTTATCTGAGAACTGCCTGAAATTGAAGTGTCTGTAGAATAGGTAGTGAAACTGACAAAACAAACAGTAACAAATTGGAAGATCAGATAGTATTCACTCAAGAGTTCTGAAGGAACTAAAAAATATATGGCTTAAAACAGAGGTAGTACCTGAGAACTGAAAGACACTAAATGCAATACCAGTTTCCAGGAAGATCTATAGGATAATATCTGTAAAAGCAGCAAGCCAGCCAGTCATATCAGGGGAATCAGTGGAGCCTATAACATAGTGATATAAACATATTTATCCAGAAGGTGTAAGTATAAGTACTTTCTTAAATAGGTGGTCAAGTCTAGAAATAAGTCGTAAATTCCCACACTTGAAGGTATTGTTCTGCTAACAGGCAGGGTACTCAACAAAACAACCACACACTAGCCCTGCAACATGCAGTTTATTAAGTAAGCACGCTAAAGCAATCATGCACACTAACAGACTTTATATCTATATATAAATGAGCACAATAAAGCAAGTCAGACACCTATATAAGTAAAGCACAGAGGAAAACTAGGAATGCTTCAAATCATTTCTTCATACAAAGAACAGAGATTAAGAAGAAATACATCACCAATTACCACCAAATCATCATCCAGGCCCACACTTCAAGCTGCAAAGCCCCATTACATCCAATGCCAGGAGTCTCAGGTAACTGGGAAAGCTCCTATGTGGGGCATCCACCCATAGGTGAGGCTTCAGATTCAGCTAGAAGAGGGTCCTGCTTTCGTACCCTTAGGAAAAAAACTGGCTTTATGCCAGCTCTGTAATTCTTTACTCGCAGGGCCATGCAGTTTCTCATAACCTCACTGCCGTCTACACTGAGTGTTTGCCAGGCATCCCAGTGCAGTCAAGTATGAAGGTCATAGAACAGCAGCACACCTATGTTTTCCTGGCTCTTTCCAACAAACAGTCACAATGAAAATAAACATAAATTCTACCAAATAGACTTTGACAAAACCATACTTTCTTATGTCTCTCAGTCATGAGAGGAAACCAGCTCATAGCTAGGTTCCCCTCAATTACAGGTGTCCACCAGTGACGTTCTGGTTCTGTTTCACACTGTTCAATACATATATAAATGACATGAAACAAGGAGTGAAAAATAGGGTGATGAAGTTTGGCAACAACACAAAATTATGCAGGATGGTAAGGCTGAAGGGCAGCAGCAGAGAATTTTATAAGGATGTTTTCACAGCCTGAAAAAGTAGGACACAAAGTGGGAGATTTAATACCCTGTAGATAAGCAGATGATCTTCATGGAGCAAAACCAAACCTAATTTCACATGCCCTTCAACTTCCTGAAAATGCTTCCATAAGTTATATACTTTTCCCTGGAAACATAAGGCAGACTGGCCTGTACCTTTCTAGATCTACCTTTCTGACCTTTTTGTAGTTGGCTGCAATATTTGTTCTTTTCCAGATATATGGGATTTCCCCTTACTTATATGACCCTTTAAAGACGTTAAGTAGTTTTGTGATCATATCAGCCAACTCTCTCAGCACCCTCAGTTGCACCTTATCAAGAGCTGTATGTGACCTGTTTCTACAGATGGTCCATCACTTGACACTCCTCTTCAAGCAGTGGTTCATTTGCTTTGTCATCGCTTCCTGACATAGAGATTTGAGGCCTGACATTACCTGTGAAGACAGGCCAAGTGCTTCAGCCTTTCCTGTGTCATTTTTTATGAACCTGCTGGCCCTGTTCAGCAACAGGTATACATCTTGCTTGGACATCTGGCTTCCTACTAACACACCTGTAGAAACTTTTATGCTATTGTCGCTATCTCTTGCTAGTTTGAGGTCCAGCTGAACTTTTGCCTTTCTAATTGCACCTCTACACACCGAAGCAGTATTTCTATACTCGTCTTTGGGAGTCTGCCCTTGTTCGTGCTGCTCTAGTACTCTTTTTTAACTTGAGCTTGCTTAGTTAGCTGGGTGTTTTTCCAACCAATTTCTTTTTATATCTCCTCCTTTTCCTGCTTAGGGGGATAGGCTGCTCTTGGGCTTCATGAAGCAGCTGTATTGGGAAATCTCCCAAAATTCCTGAGTTGCTCCAAGACAGACTCCCATTGGATCCCTCCTAACAGTTCCCTGAATGTATTGAAATCTGCTCCTCTGAAGTTCAGGTCTTCATTTTATCACTTATCCTTCTCAAAACCCTTGGTCTCTACACTCCTACAATTCCTGCAGCCAGCACTGCTGTTGGCATATGTATTTTCAAACATGTCTTTATTAGTAAGCATTCAGTCCAAAACAGCGCTGTTCCTAGTTGGCCCATCCACAGACTGCACTAGGAATCTGTCCTCTGCACACCCTGGAAATCTCTCAAATTGCTTATGAACCCCTGTGTTGCTTTCCCAGTAAATATCAGGATGGCTGAATTCCATTTTGAGAACCAAAAGCCTGCAGGCCAGAGGCCTCTTGAAGGTCAACAAAGAAGGCTTCATCCACCTTCTAATCCAGGTCTGTAGCAGAAATCATGAGGTCTCTCTCAGCAGCTCTGACTTTGACACAAAAGCACCCTAAAGACCACAGCTGACCTCTATATATTAAAATGTTCTTTTATACAGAGCAGAATCCTTTCTTCTTTTCTCCACAACCTCTACTATCTTTCCTTATGGCCTTAATGGTCCATTGCAGGCCTCCAGGCACATCAGCTCTCCCACTAAGTTACTGTAATCCCAACAACATTGTAACTCTGTGACTGTACAAGGAACTTCACTTCTTTCCTTTTCTTCCCCAGCAAGAGATGTTGCACAGGCACTTGACACCATGTGCTCCCTCTCTGAGGAGAATGCAGTAGCCTCTCCTATGGCTTTGCTCCACACAGGCTTTCACCTTGTCCCCTCCAGCCTTGATTCTCTCCACTCTGCCTTAACCTTCATTTAACGTCCGCTTCATTACTCCCCAATCTATTCGTAAAGGAATCCTCACACTTCTTTGAAAAGTGGATCTCTCCAATCTGTGTATCATCCCTTTGACCACGGAAGGAGAAAGACTCTGATTCGAGCTACACAGCTAGGTGTTGACCCAAACAATATCCCTGCTTTTGCCTGCACTCTTCCCTGGCAAGACTGAGGAGAGAACAACCCAAGCTTCTGTCTCCTTTACTTTAACACCAAAGACCCTGCAGTCATGGTTATTTTTTTCACAGATCATGCTTTGTAGTATCATTGGAGCCCACTTGGGAGAATAGCAAGCCCTTGGACTTGGTGAGTCTTGGTTGTCTATCGGCACAGGATTTCAGCTGTATTTTAACCCCAGGCAAGCAGCAAACTTCACAAGATTTTGTGTCACATCATCAGATGTGCGACCTCAGTTTACCACAGAAGGGAGTTTCCCACTGTTAAAACTCAGTACTGCTTTTCCCTCACAAGTCAGACCTTCTGAGCTGTTGGTCTGTTTGTCCTTTCCAGGGTAATGTGTTCATCCTTCCAGCCTATTCCCAAGACGCCGGATCCATTCATCAATTGAAATTTTCCAGATGAAGGGAAAGCTGCCTCAGGTTACAAGCTTCTAGGGTGCCTTGCTCAGTGCATTGCTATTCTTTCCCTATTTAAGCTTACTTCTGGTCTTGCATTTTGCACACAGCGCCCTTTGCTTTTACCCCTGCAGCATCGTTGCTTGACATCCTATTGGTTTCCTGCTCATAGCCCTGCTACAGAATAAGTTGCTGAGCTCTATAGGTACTATGCCTGCCAGCTTCGTGGTCTACCAGGCAACAAGTTCAACACGTGAGGTCCCCACCCCTTAGCCCAGCAAGGAGTACCAGGCCCTCCCCACTGTCCCTCACCTGAATGGCCACATCTCCAACCGGGAGCTCTGGCTGGTGAATGCCCTTGTCATCTTAGGAACAGTACTGTGGACTGACACGAGTGTCATGTCACTACTACTTGATCACCTGCTTTCCCACCAAGACAGCACCAACAGTCTCATGGCGCTGAATAAATTTATGGTGTGCCAGCATCTTGGAAATTACATGAAGTTCTATTCTTCCCAGATCTGAAATGATGTGGCAGAACTGAAGAGATAGGACAAAAAGGGCTACAGGAATAATGGCTTCTGTACAAGGAACTATGAAGTTGGAAATCTTCAGTCTGGAAAAAGACAGTTTAGGGAGGACAAAATCCCACATGGCATATTCACTAACTCTTCCAAAACAAGTAGGACATATCAAATGAAGCAGATAACAGCCAGACTTGAAAAGAGATGAAAGAAGATGGTTCTTTATGTAACAGGCATGCTTTTGATGGTTACTGAGCATGTCACAACTTCACTGGGTTCTGGAAATCTGAAAACAGGTGCCTTTTGAATATTAGGCAATGGTATCATACATTCTTGCCCTGTTCTCAGTCTGCCCACAGTATATATTTACAGTCATCAGTGGAGACAAGTTGTCCAATTAACAGTGGCCATTCTCATTAGCGAAACATACATTTATTGATACAAAACAGAAACCAGAAAACATAATGAATCCTTTTTTTTTAATATAAAACTGTATTTTCATCCATAATATATCCAGCTTGGGAATCCAGGCCATCCTTCCAATAAAACACAAACGAGTTTTGCTATTGAGAACTTAAACAAACAAACAAAAAAAGACTCCCAGATTTGCACTACTTATTCTAAGTAAAATGGTGAAGGGAACAAAAGAATACTGGACTGGATTTGTGGTAATGGCTCTGGGAGATCAAAAACAAAATCGACACTTGGTGGACTCCAGAATTGCCAAGCCTCACTAAAACAATGGTGCTGTTTCCACAATACAGGACAGGTACCAGTTCAAAGACCAATCAATTGCTACCAAAATGCTGTTCAGGAAGCCACTGGTAGATTAAAATGGACAGAAGCATCTCTATAGGGATGTTCCTTACAGGAGGCATACCAGAATTATTGCTGTGGTATAATTCCAAAATAAGAAACCCACAGGAATCATTGTTACTTTCACTGAATAGAAAGAAAGGAAAATAAGAGAATAGAGAGACTAAAAATAATGAGTGAATCAATTTGTTCCAAGTTATTTCATTAACAGTACTGTGGAAGTCATCTGAAATTCAAGCCGTTATTACAGCAAAACACCATGATCAAAACTGTATCTACCCCCATGTGAGGAATACTAGAATCCTCTAGCAGTGTTGATAACCCCAGCAATTTTGACCAAGATCTGGTACACACAATGCACTTCTCTAAAGTCCCCGATGCTTAAGTCCTACAAGTAGGAGCTGCAACTCTCTTTTCAGAACAGCCTGGTTCATGATACCACAGTACTGAAAAGGAAAGGCAAAGTAAAGAAAACCAAGCCAGCACGTACTGAATTTTAAATGTAGTGCTCTAAGTGAATTTAATGGTAGAAAGAGGGTTTGAATTGATTTCCAGTCCTGGTTTTCGAGCTGTGTTTTAGAGCCGTATCTGTTCTCTCCCCTGCCCCCCATGTTGAATGCGAGGTCTCTCCCCGCAGTGGGAACTTGGACTGGGCAAAATGCAGGCTCTCTCCTCCCCACACCTGGCAGCGGCTGAATGCCACACACATTAGCCCTTCTGCGACTGCAGGCAGAGTTTCCATGGTAGCGCCAGAAAAACCACTCCAAACCGGTCGAAGTCGGGAGGCAAGGAGAAGCACCGGCCCCAGCAGAGCTCCCTCCCGTCCCCCTGCACAAGGCACTCTGAGAAATCAGGCGAAGGAGGGAAGCTGGTCACGCAGCCTAGGAGGGACTGAAGGCACCGGCAGCACCGCGCAGCATAGAAACTTCCTTTCAGGTCTGATGAGAGCCGCTATGGCTCACACACGCGATACGGCGGTTCGAGTGCCCCGCTGTGCAGGTAAGCAGGAGTTCTGCCACGGCCGGCAAGCGCTCAGATCATCTCCCCTGCCGGAGAGCATGTTGCCTGTGATCCTATGGTATATATATTTCTGCCTGCTCCCTGGTTAAGGGGAAGTAGTGATGTGCACTTACAGAATCACAGAATAGTTAGGATTGGAAAGGACCTTTTGCCATAAACTGAAGCAGCACGAGGTCACCTCATCTTTTTTTAATTCACAAATCTCCTAGATATAGTTCTAAAGTCTTACCTAAATTTTTCAGCATCTTAGGACCATGAATTTTTGGGGATTATTTTGTCCAAACCATATAGTTTGCACAGCTGAATGTCTCAGAGACAGAAATGAGATGAAATGTGACACTTCTGAATGATCTTCACTAGCTTGAAATAATGAGAATCTGGAATTGCAATCTTTGTTTGCAGAACAAATCAAAGACAGAAGATTACTCTGGTCACTTCCAAATCCCAACCTGCACGCAAAGCATGATGCAATATATCAACACCAAGAATAGTCCCTAACCATGCTTGACAGGCATCTTATAGGATCACAGAAGGGTTCAGGGTGAAAGGGACATGTGGAAATCACCTGGTCCAAAACCCCTGCTCCTCTGGACCACCTAGGTGCTTCTGCAGAAGCATGCCCAGGCAGCTTTCGAACACCTCTAAAGAAGGAGACTGCATAATCTCTCTGGGTAACTTGTGCCAGGGCTCAGTCACCTGCACAGTGAAAAAGCATTTCCTGATGTTCAAATGGAGCCTCTTGTGTTTCAATTTGTGCCCACTGCCTCTGGTCCTATCCCAAGGTACCAGAAAAGAATCTTATTCTTTGCAACTTCCCTTTAGTTATTTATAGATGTTGATGACATCCCCCCCTCAGCCTTCTCTTCTGGCTGAGCAGCTCCCGATCTCTTAGCCTTTCCTCACAGGAGAGGTGCTCCAGTCCCTTCATCTTTTGAAGCCCTTTGTCTGATACCCTCCAATATGCCCATATCTGCCTTTAACTGAGAAGCCCAGAACTGGACGCAGTTCTCCAGGTGTGGCCACACCAGTGCTGAGCAGAGGGGAAGGATCACCTCCCTCGACCAGCTGGTAAAACTCCTAATGCAGCCCAGAATACTGCTGGACACCTTTGCCACAAGGGCACATTGCTGACTTATGTCCAATTTGGAGTTCACCATGACTCACAGGTCCCTTTTTACAAAGCTGCTTGCCAGCTGTGTGGCCCCAGTCTGTACTGGTGCCTGGGATTAAGGAGCATACTCCTGTCTGCAGCTAGCACTGCCAAGGTTACTGAGGCAAACATGTCACCCCAGAAGCTGGAAAGTTTGACTGGATGTTGCCACACACACACAGTACTAGGTAATTTGTCTGTGACATTTAAATTCATCTCCTTCCCTGAACAAAATGAAAGAATTTTTTATGAGTTTTCCCATTCTGCAGGAAACGAGAGACTTTTTATGAGTTTTCCCATTCTGACAGGTGTGAGAGGTATAGCTTCTTCCTTGTGTGCCTGAAGATTGGAAAGGATAGGATGTCGAATTACATGAAAAATTATATGGGAAAATGTATTTTTTATTTTTTCCTGAATTGATCATGGATGATCATCTTGGTTTATCTTACAAGGTTCATTCTTCTCTGCTCACAGACATTCTTCAATTTCAGTAACAGCCTCTCCCATGCAAAGCACTAAGTTTCCCTGTTCTACCTGAGAAGCTACCCTGGATACACTCCTGAGAATACTTAGCTGTATAAGCCTGGCTCCTTTGATCTAGACCCTTTTGAGGAGAGTCTCAGCAGCCTAGAATACACAAGTATCAGCAACATTTGCAATGCAAAACTGTAAGATTAGAAGAAAGACTACTTAATTTTCTGGGCCTGTTTTGTTCTGTGGTCAGTTCCTTGTGTATTTTAGGTTACCCAACCACCTGGCAAGCAAAATGTGACATCAAACTGAATACTTAGCAAATGCTGGAAATTTATAAAGTAATTTCCTCTTTCCTTTAAAAAGGAAGAGTACATATTTAGCATACCAAAGTCAAGATTTTAAGTCAAAGCTTTTATATGATTGTGTTATTTTCCCATTCCTTGATTTCTAATTGGTAAATACCGATTTTTTCATATGACACAGTTGGCAAAGTATGTATCATTTACAAAAGCAAAGTCACTGGAATTACAGTGAAAGAAATAATATAATGGGATGCACTGACTGTAGTAACTATTTCATTTCCTCAAACAAGAGACTGCATTGACTGAGAGAGACATTTCTCTGGCTCATGTCCATTACAGAGCAAAGTCAGAAAGAGAGAGACAGAGTGAAAGAAATACAGCATTCCCTCCCTTGAATACATTCATGACCTTGCAACAATGTCTGGGGCATCTTTGACAGCATCATCAGAATGTAAAGCGTCTCTAACCACTTTTCACATTTATTTTTGGGGGGGGAGGGGGAGAGAGCGAACCCCTCCAGAACAGTGTAATCCCACTTAAAGAGAAGGGTTTTGAAAATGTAACCCTTAAAAATCAGCTTCCTTCCTTTTAAGCAGCTTTGCATCTCCACACTACAGTTTCTATTTTTTGTTCTTCCAGCTCATGTTCAACACAGGAAAGGAGTAGGGAGCCCTTGCAGATTCAGTCCTACAATAAGCATAAGGGACAGCCTCCCAACTGCCAAGAGCAGCTTGGAAAACCAATCCTAATTCTGTTATGAAGCACTGGCAGCTTGATTAGCCAGGACTCGACACAGGAAAGCAGAACCTCTTGGAGAAATGTTCAAGTGCATATCAATTGTTTGGGGTTTTTTGTTTGTTTGGTTTTGTTTGTTTGGGGTTTTTTTGCTGTTTTTTTGTTTGTGGGGTTTTTTTTTTAATTTCCTTTTCTGAATTTACAGAGCACATCTCCCACTCCAGTGGAACTGGCTTTGTACCTCCTAGTGAGTTTACAGGCAGTTTTATCCACACCACTACTTTGAACACGCTTAGTATCATGTTCGTCCATCTTTCTAGTGAAGAGAGGATGACAGGTCTCTCTGTAGTAACTGAGTACACATGGCTGTGGATATAGGACTTCAGGCAAATAACATGCAACTGTGTTTTACCTAAACAAAACACTCTACAGTTAGAATCTCACTACAATGGAGGTTACAAAATTACTTACAGTGAAACAAACTTAAGCCTGAGAAGCAGTCATGTGAGAAATAACACTGAAAATAATGGTTAGCATGGCAAGAACTACGTGACCTAAATTGTAATTTAAAATACTTAGAAAAGGAAAAGCTTTGGATCGCTCAGATACCATAACACTGTAACTGCTGAAAATGCTGACTTCTTAATGACAACTATTGTATGCAAATGATCTAATTACAAACATCAACACACAATGCCTTGTTGAAAAATGGGGAAATGGTTTAAGAGGCTTAGAAAGGAGAAAAAATTGCACTTTGAAAAATATTACTATGTATATGGAATAATGAGGCCTCATAATAGATGCTGGATCTTATTTACTAAAATTTTGCTGTTTGATTCAGATGTTAATTTCATGCTGCATTAAATGAATAACAGATAAACCCCCCTTTTTTAAATGCTCACATCAGCTTCAAATTTACAGTTTGATACATTTTTGAATTAATCCTACAAAGCACTGAATCTAAATTTGCAAGCCATGATGAGTTAGAATTTTAAAGAGTTATAGTAGTGGGAATGAAGAAAGAAGAGACTGGAGCAGATAACAGACAAATGGGGTGTTCTGCCCACATCTGCGTACTGACAGCAGGATCTTCTGATTTCAGGATAGCTGGACTCACCACTGCTTTTATTAATACATAAATGGACCTACAGAACAATGACTTATAATTTGTCAATCTGGCTAAACATTTTTAATTGATGTATTTTAATATTGTTGATGAAGTTAAGTCAATGTTCTATTTCGGTAATGTCATAATTGACTGTACTCCTGGGCACACACAGCAGATAACCAAAACTAAAAATCAGTCAGATAAACTTGGAGGCACTTGTTTTTTAAGGTGAAGTTTGAAAAAGTGTGCAATTTATCTTCTTTCTGTCTGTGAATGCCTGAAGTATCCAGTCTCACTGCAAGAATAACCTGCTATATGTCAAAACCACAAAGCAATTCATCCCACTTCTGACAAACCTAACACTCATATATGTTTGGAAATAAAGATTTAAGAAAAAGAATAAAATCAAAAAACCTGCATCTGAGACAGTGCAAAATATGGCTGCTGCAACAGGTGAACTGCTCTGTAAGATTAGCAGCCTACCATAAAATCCTTCTCTGTAACAGAGCAAACCACAATGTGACAGTAGATAAACTCCATTAGAGTGAATTTAAGTACATGTAACCATGTAGACAGAATAAGCCAAACATCTGCCCATGTTTTTTTTTCTACACTTTGTTGATGTTTGCTATCATCTGGACACATTATCCGCATGTCCCCTGAAACCATGTATTGCAATTTCCATCAACTGGTATTACACCTGCTGAAGAGTGCAGAACTGATCAACTACAGCTTCTCCTGCTGTCAAGCTCAGCCACCAAGCTGTTTGCGAATCCTGCAGATGTTTTTGTAAACAGGGACAAGCTGACTTTTTAAAATAAGTTTTCAACCTAATTAAAAAAAAAAAAAAAAGAGGAAAAAATATATATATATACACATGTGCTTTTTTTTCACAACTACACTGTGCCTCACTGGTGTGTGTTTTGAAACTTCACTTGAGGGCAGCATGAGGGGAATGACAAAAAACTAATAAACAGTAATTCCATAATATAAAAAAAAAAAACCAGCTATGTCATGACAGAAAGGTGTAATGAAGCAATATTGACTGGGCTCTCACCTCCAGCAACACTTTAAATCCCTTCACAAGGTATGGATTTCATTTTTACAAATTCCCTTCCAAGATATATTGATTTTTAGATAGAATATCATGGGGTTTTTTAAATAAACCTCCTCTGTCATTCAGAGAATCAATCAGAAAATGCAAAATCCCTATGCTGTCTCAAATCTGCATCTGATTTCTCTACCCAGTTAATCAAATGGCTAATTATTTTTCTAAAACATTCTGTGAACGTTTAAAATAAAAGTTTAAAGGAAGAAAAGATGGAAACTTGCACAAGCAGGTTGTGTAAGATTCTGGAGAATGTGACTGTGTCTAAATAGGAATTGCACTGCCCCTGTGGGCAGCATTCCTGGTTTTCAAGAGCCAGTGTTAATTAAAGCTTAGGTTCCGCCTATTTCCTGTCATAGAAATGTAAATGTAGGGCCAAAAGGCCCTGGCAGGACAAAAGGTTTATCCAGAAAGCCTTTTAGAGTTTGTCCAAAGAGATACAGAGTCTATCTGGAGGTCACAGACAACCGGGCATGGGTGTTTTTTTTTGTCTGCTCTATTTGGTAGCCATGCCACAGCCATCTATATTGTATGACTTATTAACAGAAGGAAGTTGTCTTCCAGAAACCAGTGTCTGGACATGTTGCCTTTACATTTATTCAAGCTCATTTCCATTCTGAGGCAGTATAATGCTGATGACAAGCAACTAAAAGTAAGAATAGGGAAGAGTTAAAGTCATTGCTGCCAGACTTTCTAAGTTAGAGCCACACAGCAGCCACATGAAGTTGTAGTGAAGTGGGTTGGTCTCTTCTCTCAAGTAACAGGTGACAGGACACGAGAAAATGGCTTCAAACTGCACCAGGGGAGGTTTAGATTATTAGGAAAAATTACTTCACTGTGAGGGGGATCAGGCATTGAAAAAGTCTGTTCAAGGAAGGGGTGAGATCACTGTCCCTGGAAGTACTAAAAAACCACGTAGAGGCCCTCAGTGACATGGCTTAGTGGTCATCTTGGCAGCCATCAGGTAAAGGCTGGACTTGATGGTCTTAAAGGTCTTTTCCAACCTAGTTGATTCTGCAAATCTATGATTTCTGAAAACACTACAAAAAGAAACAGGGTAAAGGCATACTGACAGTCAAATAATGCCATAGGAGACTTTATACATTCAAAACATGGATTGGCAGCAGCCCACTAAGTAATAGTGGGATTTAGTAATATCTGAAATTCTAAAAAAAAAAAAGTCACATTTTGCTTGAAAAAGGTTTGCAAATCATAGGTACACAAAACCCACTTTAATCTGCATGCATATACATACAAAACAAAGCCTCACTCAGGTGAATGCAAATACTACTTCTGTGTGCATTTCTGTTTAGAAATAAATTAGTCCACTTATATCCAGCACTCAAAGGACTAGATCTAGCCTGCAAAATAACCTCACCTTGCTCCCGGAAGTGCTGGCTGCTAGGCACACCAAATGAACTTGTCAAGTCGCTTCTGGATTTGTACTTTCTGGAAAAGTGAGGAAGTGCGAACTTAAGTCAGGTACGGCAACATTTTTTAGCTCACATGCTGCACTGCATGAAGTAACTTACTAGCCCGGTACCTGAACATCCAGGTAGTAACAGCTCCTATTTAAACATCTTGCTCTAAGAAACACTACCACTTGTGTCTTAATGCATGTACCTGAAGGAAAATGGACGACAAAGGAGCCAAAGTTACTCCCCTTGTTTTCCTCAAACATCATGGAGCACATTCACAAGGCTAGACGCCTTGTGCCTTTCTAGATGGCAAGGGTATAAATATAAATTCATATACTTGGTAGACTCCTGGTGTTTCCAGAGTATTTGTACAGGTGACATTTTTCTGCAATGAGAGAAATTCACACATTGTAATACATGTGCTCTGGAGCAATGCTACGGTGTCTGTATACAAATCATCACTGACACATGAATAAACTGACATTCTAAAAAAATCCTGCCACGATAGGCTTAAAAATACAGCCTAGAGACACAAAGTTTTGGGAAGGTGTTATCACGAGAGCTTATCCATGAAATGAAATCCTGTAACTTTCAAGGAATATTCTCAAGTAATCCTCCAAACAGTGTATTACTAGAGTCTGGAGGAAAAAAGATGAACTTTCCCCCAGTCCATTTCAGTGGAACTTGGTACTGAGATGCATACAAGGACACTGAATAGTACTTTAGGTCTCATTCAACACACGATGGATCCGCAACCCTTCCTGATTACATTTTGCTTGAGACTATCTATTTTTACTGCTCTGTTAAAAAAAGAGCAGTCTTTTTCTTTGGTTGGAAGGACTGATTACCTGAGCTAGCCGTGTAAATGAAAAATTTAGACCCCCAGGACCTTTTAAGAATTTGTATGTTTTCCTCCTTCCCTCCCTCCCTGCAGCTGTGACTTAGCTTTAGGTCTCCAGCATGGAGCTACAGCTATAAAGCAAATGAAGTTCTTGTCTACTCAGTCAACTGAAAGGGATCGTTTGGCTCCTCAGAACAAATGAATGCCTATTTGATCTACAGCAAGACCTCAGCATACCAAAAGTTTTTTTACAATACATGCCAGGCAGCTCCTACAGCATTAGAAATTTATTTATGATGTGCTACAAAGGTTCATTATGATTATACTCACTTAAGACATACTTTAAATTACTATGAAATGCAGTGAAAATAACAGAGATTGTCAAAGTAAATGGTACTGTGAAAATAAAGTTTGCCAAAAATACTGTTGTGTAGAATGCCATCCTTCGAAGAGAGGCAACTTGTGCACTGGGACTGTATATAGATGCACATTCTACATAAAGTTACTACTAATGCAGACCTGACTTTGATGGCTAATGCATATATATATGGGCTTTTAAGCAACTGCAGAAGCTTATTTAAGAAGGACAATGGCACTTGAAAAGCCCACTTAGTTAGAGGTACATTGAAGAAAAGTAAACGTTTCTGGGGCAAATACTTATCAGAAATAAAGTATGTAGGGTACACAGCGCAATAGCAATATTACAACTGAAAGCAGTAGTTATTTCATCCATGAAACAAAATTAGAGCAACAGTCTTACAAAAAACACAAAAAACATGGACTGCCAGCACATCTGTGAATACAGCAGTAGGTATAGCATCATCTCTAAAAATGGACATGAGATACAATTAAAACCTAAGTTCTATGAAAAAAAAAATGAGAAATCTATACATTCCATTATGACATTGCCGAAGAAAACTACTCAGCTCCATAACTACAGTTACACTACATTTCATGTTTTGGTAGTGAATACGCAGTCTCTTTTACAGAAGATCTATTATTTCATTGGGCAACACAGTCTAGCGTGAGGCACCCCTGCCCATGGCAGGGCGGTTGGAACCAGATGATCCCAAGATCCTTTCCAACCCGAGCCATTCTACAATTCTCTGATTTCTGATGAAAATTACACAGCATTGCTGCACCAGAGCATATAGGCTTAAAGTAAACTTAAGGAGGCAGAAAAAAGTATGAAGGAGGCAATATGATTAATGCAGAGGTTACTCAACATTCATATGTAGAATTAATCTTGCATGAGAACAATTATATTGAAATAAAACTGCTTTAAATTCTTTTACATATGTTTATTCAATTAATAGTTTGGGGAAAGCGAGCTATTCATCTAATTCTAGCACACCATTTACTGCAATGACTTTTTAGGCATCTGTGTGCGGTAAAAATTAAACCAAAAATATTTCAGTGTTTTATCAGTGTCAAGCGCATGCTTTTTCAGCACAACATCTGACCTTGTGACTATTCAGAGGGCAACAAATATGATCAGGATGTTGTAAAATTATTTATGAAAGCCCAAGGGCTTTCATTGTTGATATATATTTTTTTTTTTTCCTCTTTTAATCACATCATTCTGAGCAAATGTGATTTCAAACACAATTTACGTAGCTAAAGCTGGTGATCTTTCACCTCCTCCATAGGATATGCCCATATGTGGTTTAACTTACTATGTCTGGAGTTACTTAAAGCAGTCGTGTAACTTAGTTTCAGCAAAAGCACAACAAAACCTGTGAGTTCTGGAAGCTCAGGTAAGCCTTCTCCACAACTACAAGGGTATCACAAAGCAACCCAACACAGACCTACCTCCTCTAAGTCAGTCAGGTTTCACTAATCTCAATAGATCCTGATACCTCATTTTAAAACATGTGAGAACTTGTTCTGGTTTTTACTGCATATCATTGATTTGATTAGGAAAAAAATACAAAGGAAATGCTAGAGACAAATCACTAAAAACAATTCCTCTGACTCAGCAGCCACAGAATTCCCTCCCTTGCAGCACTGAATTTCATGAGAGCCACTCCTCAGTTCTCCCAGGCTAATGAAATGCACTGGGCTAACAGCAGCTTGGACTCCAGTGGTGAGACACTGGCACAAGTTGTCCAGAGAAGCTGTGTCTGCCTCATCCTTGGCAGTGTTCAAGGACAGGTTGAATGGGGCTTGGAGCAACCTGGCCTAGGGGAAGGTGCCCCTGCCCATGGCAGAGGAGGTAGAACTCTATGGTCTTTAAGGTCCCTTCCAACCCAAACTAGTCTATGATTTTATACTAAGTTTTTACCCATGTAACTGATGGGTAAAACATGATGGGTGGGCAATTAAAAGACCACAGCTTTGGAGCATAGGACTGTGTACAGATAATGGCTTTGAGAAAGACAGACCATGAAAAATACCCAAGTCACAGTGCAGAGTGAACTGGAGAGAAACAATGCAGCCCAAGCTGAATTCCAAGATGGGAATTTGCTCCTCACAGAATGCTGACATGAAGCCATTTCTGTGCTTGACTCTCAGTCTGAAATTTGGCTGTCGAATTTTTAGCACATCCAAAGCCAGCTGGGAGAGTCAGCTGTGGAGCCAAAAGAAATCTAATCCGAAATCAGGGCAGGACAGATGTGTAACACTGGAACCTTGAAGAGGAACAGGGGGAAGGGGGGGGGGGGGGTGTGGAAAAAAATGCCAAAGTGCTTACTGTTTGTTTTTTTTTTAATTACAATCTCTGCTAGCAGATCTTTCCATTTTAATTCTTTGTCTTTACGTATTGACAATCATCTCTTGCAGAAGACCTTTTGAACTTTTCTAAGTTACAGGGTGCTAGCAACAGACTTTTCTATTACTTAAAGTCCAGCTTGTGAGAACTAACAGCTGCAGCAGTCTAAAAGATAAAAGCATTAAAAGGTTCATGCTAGACTGGGCCCAGGGCTACAATACTGACCTTTCTGAAGATAAGCCACTAAAATAACAGCAAAAAAACTTCAAGAGTAGTTCATTTTTATGTTGTTATCTGTATTTTAGTCAACAGCACCCCTCTGACATAATCAACGACGGATTAATCTTAATCCTCTAATCAAGAGAATCTGTATTAGGTTTTGGCATGTCCCTTTTGCACATTCACAGTCTCTGGCACTTAAGAAAAGTTGAAAGAGTTGGAAACACAGAAAAGTCAACTCAGTACTGGACCAAGTCAGCTCAGGTGAGAAATCAAAATAGAACTGCCTGCTACTGTCAAAACAATGTTACCAAGAAATTCACTAAAAAAAAAAAAAAAAAAAAAAAAGTGTGAGAAGTGACAGAGGCTATTTTAAACATATTAAACTTTAGATTTATCACCCATTCCAACTGTGTAGTGACTTTACAAACAGAAATGAGCAACTGCACAATCAAGGCTGCAATGAAAATGCTGTAGCTTCTTATATAGTCTGCTGGGCCATCCTGCAGGCTGGACAAGCAATCTACTTTTTCTCATGACAGCAGCCAACATCATCTTCAAGCCACCATTCTTGCAAGTCTAATAAGGAAAAGGTACATCTTCACCTGGAATAGCCCCCTGTATATGCCAGAATGAGTCTGTATGCACTAGAAAGCAAAGACATCTGCCCTCTGTTTCCAAATGAACTATTTGCTACACTCCAAATGTAATTTCCATATACAACTCCTGTAAAACCCTAAGAGAATGGCAATGACCAGTATTAATTTATTACACAATCATACTATAGTAACACATGGTGCATACATGCTCAGTGATAATACTTCTTAGAAGAATGTAAGTTGTCCTTTAAACAGAAATTATCAGTATTCATTACTACCAGGGAAACTGAGGCCACAACTAGGAAAAAAAAGCAAAACAACAAAACAAGAACATGACGTCTGTCTGGGTGTCTGTTCATCACCAAACGATTTCATGTTACAACTCAACAGTTCAAATAAATAAGTACTTTTTCTCTGACTACAGTTTTAGCAGAAACTACGAATGAAAGCTTATTGCAATCTCAGTAGACTTTTACAGCCTTTCCTAGCACAGAAGGGAGAGGTGTCCCAACTCATAGTTTCTCTGACAAACTCTAAAGCTGTGAAAGCTGTTTGGCTTCAATATGTTTCAGTCCATTGAAAATAAACTTTTAGAACTGGTCAAAATACAAATTACACACAGCTGTGATAATTCCTGGGTAACATACTAAATGTGTGTTTTCCCTTTGACTCCCAAGTTCTGATTTCCTCCACCACACTGCCACAAAATCAAGGACCTTTGCTGAATTATTTTCATGCTGTCATTAAACTCCTTAGACACAGACAGAGCCTCACTTCAACTGACATGTAGCAGTGTTTCCAACTACTTTTTCTTCCAGATCCTCAAAACTGCATACTTTCATACCACTCAAAAAGACAGAGATGTGTAGCATGTGTTCATGGTGGGCAGGATGAAGCTCTTGCTTTAATTGTCAGGTTAGTCTTTTCAAAAACCCATTAATGGAATGACTATTCTGAGAATGTCATACACAGGTCTTGACTTCTGGCAGAAACTATCTGAAAAAGCACAAAGCCTATTCTTAGAGTTTTCTGAAAGGATGTCTCTGGATCTCAAAGAGAGATATTTTAAATGTCTCATTAAAATCATTCCCATTATTTCCCCTATATTTCTACTAAAATAATAATAAATTAAAAAAAAAAATTCCAATAGCCATTTTCATATACCAGATTTAGATGTAGGGATAGTAGCTTCCATCAAATGTATTATATGCTCTGCAACCTGAATGGACTGACCAGCATTTTAAATCTCATGCATGTTTTTAGATGAGGGCTTACCATTTTTTGTTTCCTTTGCCTCTCTTCAGGGGTTAAGCAAGTCTCTAATATATTTAAAGTACAGTTATAGGTACAGTTCCTACACGTATGTATTTGTATACATGCACACACACACAAATGTAATACCTTAGTATCATGGACCCATTGTTTTGAGGGCTGCTTAAAACATGGTGGGTTTCTATTTAAGTTATCACGAAACAAAAAAGTGTTTCAAGGCTTCTCCATCAGCAGGTTACTAGGATAAATCTTTTACCAATGACAGTAAGCTGTAGCATTATTTCTCTGTCAGTTACTTCAGGATTCAGCAACTAGAACCAAAGACTGAACAGGGTTGTCTGTTGGGTTTGGTTTTGTGTGTTTTTTTGTTGTGGGTTTTTTTTGTTGTTTTTTTTTTTTTTTTTTTGG
>JAOEHX010065957.1:18523-44758 GCA_025448015.1 Bolborhynchus lineola | reverse complement strand
GGACCTTAAGATCATCTAGTTCCAACCCTCCTGCCATGGGCAGGGACACCTCCCACTAAACCATGCCACCCAAGGCTGTGTCCAACCTGGCCTTGAACACCACCAGTGATGGAGCATTCACAACTTCCCTGGGCAATCCGTCCCAATGCCTCATCACCCTTACAGTAAAGAATTTCTTCCTCATATCCAATCTAAACTCCCCCTGTTCAAGTTTTAACCCGTTACCCCTTGTCCTAGCACTAAAGTCCCTAATGAAGAGTCTCTCCCCAGCATCCCTATAGAGCCCCTGAGCTTTAAGGTCCCTTCCAACCGAAACCTTTCTGTGGTTCTGTGACTCAGTGACAATGAGATTACACATCTATTTAGCAATCTCCACATCTGTTGGCCCACCTCCATCAGCCACCTAGGCTGGCTTAGCTTCCAAAGGAATAATATTTGTCAGATGCTAAAAGAGCTGCACATGGGTTTGTACAGAGTTTGTTAGGAAAGGCACAGTTGTTGCTTACCTTTATTAAAAATGATAGCCTCTGGTTCACTCTGTTTATTTCTAGAGATAAGTAATTAATATAGTGAAGGTAAATATATGTACTTTGCAACTTTTCCTTCCTTGCCCTGCTTGTTCTGTTGATGGAAAGAAATCAGAAGCAGCAAAGGTCATTCGTCATTAGATGTGTCATCTAATGCAGTGGAACAAGGTCTTTTATTGCTTTTATTCTTTTAAACTTTTCCAAATCCTATTTGCTCAAGTTTTTAAATGGCTTCAAACTAGTCTTTAAATTGTTCAAGAGCTTTTCTGCACTTCTAAGTGAGGAAGTCCTGAGTTTACCTAACCGATGTCCTTTGCAGCTTTGTAAAAAGAATCTGCGAATTTGTATCATTAAAAGGTTTGTGTTGTTTCATATGACCCTAAAAGTTGCTGGTTAATTTCTTCACAGGAGGATGTAGACATATTTTTTAAGTTTAAAGTTAACAGTAGGTTTGAGAACAATTTTTCCAGATACTAAAATACAAGCTAAAATTAAATTTCATTGTGGAAAAAGCACTGTGCTCTCTGAAATTGTTCTCAGAAATTGAAAGAGCAATTTCCCTGCCTGCAGCATAGAACTGGCTCTGTGGATCACTCCCTATGAAGCGCTTGAGGAACTACAATAAAGTACCTGCCAGCCACAGAATAGGAAAATACCTATTTCTAAGCCAGAAATCCCAATGCTGAGGATTCCTTGAGCAGGTAGAGCTCAGAGTAGGATCCAGATGGAAAAGGGAATAAGCTCAGCCTTGACCTCTGTGGAGCTGGCCAGATGGATGTGCTGAGGAAGACATCTGACCAAGAAGGATCTGAACTAGAGCTCTATCCAGAGCATACCCAGAACTGCCGGCCATGTCCTTGCTTTGAGAGACCTGACCAGGGCTTATTCATCAGGGCTTTTAAAGCAACAAGAGAACATTTGCCCAGACAGAGCCCTGTAGTTACTCACCTGGTGACTGAAAAGTCCCTGTGGAAATGGAGGGGTAGGTCTGGTTCTCTATTCCCTATCTCCAGTAGGAATGTATTAACATGTCCCACCAAAAATTTGGGAAAACAACTATAAAGCATTAAGCAGTCACTGCCTGAAATACAGAAACAGTGCCTTTACAACAGGACCAAAATCCCCATCTTCACTTGCCCTACGAGGCTGTAGTCAGGCTTTCTTCCCTGTGCTTGCCCTAGTACATCTTCACATAGCCTCACTACAAAATCAGCTATCCCTGATAGATGGGTTTCCAATTTGCCTTACAAATTGCTTACAATTGCTCTTAAAACTCCATTGACAGAGTCTGTCTCATCTCCAGAGGCAGGCTCTTTTATGGCTCAACTAACCTCCCTAATTACAAGGTGGTAGCCAAGAAACACTAGATGGGTTGGACTCCATGAACTGTAAGAAATCCTACACATCAGAGAAGATTGTGTACTAAAAAATAACAGAGGAAAAGATATCTTGCTTGTTAGCAACAAGGAAGTGGGGAGGAGCTGCTGCACAGAGGAAGGCTGTACCTTCAGTAGCAGGGCACAATACGGGGAGAAAGCAAGGTCCCTGCCCACCAATGGGAATGTTGTCCTGTTGTGTTTGGCCTAGGAATTCAGCATCACAGCACAGCACAGATCCGTATAGCCCAGCAAATGTATTAGATGTCAAATTAGACATTACCCAGAGACATTAAGGATTTGGGTTTAATCCAGTAGCATCTACTTATACACCCTTGTTATTATAATGTTTAGTGCTTTGCATATTTTATTTGAGTCTTCCAGATACAAAATGCAGTTTCAGACTTCTTTACATGTCAGCTTGGCAACACTTAGCAAGGACATTTCTTCTAAGAGAACAAATTAAAGCAACTTCAAAACAAGCCTGTTATTGCTCAGCAGCCTGGTACTCTGCCAGCAAGAAACAAATTGATGATTATTTAGCTGCAGCAGCGGCGGAGAATAGTAAATTCCCAGAAAACTTTCATTTTTTTTAATTTTTTTGTTTTTCCTCGTGGTGTCAGCTCTAATATAAAAGTAAACCAAGGATAAAGGTGTGTGGTTGAAGTTATTAGCATCACTGGATGCTTACAGGGCAGAGCATAGTGGCCAGGATGGTTACATCTCCAAGGCAGTTGGAAAGGCTGGGAAAAATTTGAGGGGAAAGCAATGTGCAGGTGCTGGAAGCAAACGAAGCCCATCATCCTTCTGTGGGTACCCATCCTGCTCCCCTCCTCCTCGTCCTACAGGTGAGCACATGCTTGGCTTGGCAGTGCCAAATCAAGGGGCAGGGCCCAGTGGTGTATTGTCCATAGGCCTGGACCCCTCCAAACAAATGCCCATATTGATGTAGATCACGAGTGAGTAGTTTTCCAGGCAGAAGGATGATTGCTTAATCTCTAATCCCTGCAGAAGGGCTTGTTTCCTGAGGTGACTGCTAGAATGACCTTTTAATATATGCTATCAGGTTTTCACTATTCTGTCCAAAACGCCATATGAGATAAGAGAATGTGTTTGAAACACAATGCTCAAGAGCTTTAAATCCAAAATTACGGGTTGAGTCAGTAGCCAGAAGTTAATGAATAAACAAGGGAGCTTGAAGAGCTGAAAGTAGAAAGTGCTCTGGGGAGGGATGGAGCAAAATGGAGTTTTGATACTTTACTGTTGTATGTGTGCTAATTGGTGGCATCCACTCTTTATCTAATCAAGGAAGGGTGTATATGTGCCATAAAAAATAAAAATCAATTGCTCCCTGCTATGACCACAAACACCGGAGCAGGGTGTGCTGTGGCTGAGCTGAGCCTTCGCTTCCTCTTCTTGGCAATCCCATGGTAAGGGGAGCAGGCAGCCTCCCTAATAGACTGCTCCCCTTCCCTCACAAACTTCACTATTTCAACCAGAAGAAAATGCAGCAAACGCCACTTGCCACCAATAATAATGTCTAAAAATAGCAATAAGGCCTTTTTATAATCCAGAAAGTGCTATATTTGGGCTAGAGATAATTTGATGGTAAATTATGCTCTGACAAAGAAGAGTTAATTACTGACCTCAAAAATTAGCTGTTGCCTAGGTACCCCGGTCAGACTCTGTTGACATTTACGTTGTGCAAACAGAATGCAGTACCAAACACTCAGATGTATGTTTAGGGTTCTAAAATGGCTAGTTTTCCAAAGTGTAATGCAACTGACGGGAACGTGAGTTTAGTGATGGAAATGCTGATGCCACCTGGACATCATTCAGATCATTTTGTGGGTGCTCTTGCAGATAGAGTTGCAGAAGCACTGTAAAAAGCCCCCAAAACCATGACAATATGTTTTGTTGGGGAGAAGCCATCCTGGATAAAAGAAGATGCACAGATAAATCTAGCAGCCAATTATTACATGTTGCAAACCTAACTAATGTGGTTAGCACAGCTTCTCAGAAGACAAATCACCTTACACAACTTTTTCTTTCCTTCTGTGACGGGATTAGACTCCCCCTTTGGTGGGATAAACACCTCTATGTAGAAAAGTACACTTGATTTCTCGGAAGTGTGTGACTTGTCACTGTGTAACATTGCAATGTTAGAGGTTTTTGGGACATGGTATTGACGAGGTGCCCAGTGTAGGAGTCAAAACCTACACCAAGTACTGGATTGCACCAAGTAGTGCAAAGTGGCGGTGGGGGGGAATCAAAGGCTCTTGCCTTCACTGATGTCTCCCAGTAATTATTATTTTTTAATAAATCATCCAGTGTCAACAAAACAGAAATGATAAAGGAAAAACAAGCCCCACCACTGGTAAAGTTCAGAGCCAGCACAAAGATTGGCAGAGCAGGTGGAGAAGGAGCAAGAAGACAAGCTATCACTCTTGAAGAGCGAGATCCTCTGGTTAAAAGGTTACAACCTGAGCAGATGCATTTCAGTTACAGTTAAAGGCCAGGCTATCCATTTGGAAATAATTCCAAGAAAGTCTTCCTGGAGAGTGCAGTTCTGTATAGGAAAGCTGCAAGTCAAAGGAAGAGGTGGCAGTTGACCTGGATTACCACTGCATGTAAGTTTTGGATCAGAAATTACTTTGTTCAAATGGCAGTTAGCCATAATTTTAGAAGTATGTGATAAGCCAGGCTCTGAGAAGTGTGAAGCCATGGGTAGGATTAAATTGGATGAGTGTGCATTGGGGTGGAGGGTCCTTATAACTCTTGAGTTGCTTCAAACCTTTCTGCAGGGCTCTGTTGTTGTATTAGGGCAATGGACTTCAGACCTCTTGCAGCAAGGCTTCAGCTGCTTGCCTTCAAAGGATATAGTAGGTATTTTCCTCCAAATCTTAAGGAATTGTTTTCCTTACTGCACAGCTGGCTTTGGGGTTTTTATTATTATAATCATAATCCAGGTGCTTTTTCATCTTCCTTTCAAGTATCTAAGATGTTGACCAGCTGTGTCCTCTGAGGTGACAATAGCAAAGGTTCTCCTTTTTTTCCTTGTCATCCCAAAAACTGGTCCTAACCAGCAGCTTGAGGGTGACAGAGCCTCATAGCTGACTGTAAGGGAGGGTGTTCTCTCATCTTCCTTCATCAATCCGCTGCTGTTACAAGGGTCTAAGGGATGCGTGGAGATCACCGCCCCTTACCTCTGCTGACCCCAGGGTGCAGCGGGCAGCAGGGCTCAGTCTGCTGGTCCCTCCTCGTCAAAGCACTATGGAAACAAAAAACAGCAAAGCCAAATGGAACAAGACTGAGCCAGAGCCAAAATGTGTCACACCTTGTTGGCCTGAGACTAACCTACGAGTTAACTGCATTTTGTGAGGTTTAGAAGCAGGCAACTGATTCTTTGCAGATCATCTGATTGCCTGGATATAGCAATATGCCAGGTGCCTCCAGCTCTGCCTCCTGTGTGCCCTCATCATTTTGAACAGTATGATATGGTTTTGGACTCCTCACACCCTGCATGAAACTCCACCCCAGCATAAGTCAAACAGAAACCTTCTGTGTACAATATTTTTTCATTCATATTCCATTCAAACTGCTGGTTACCCTTTGAACTATGCTCTTATGGGGCTAGCAAGGAAAGGCTCTGTGTCATTCACGATAAGACTGTAAAGAAAGTAGCAAGCCCAATGTGATGAAGCATGCTTTTGAAAAAGAGGTGAGAAAGCACCCTTAAAGTCCCAAGTATCTCAAGCACCCTTAAAGTCCCAAGTATCTCAAGCACCCTGACTAATACCTTCTCAACGTGGTGTAGAGGGGAAAGGCAGAGCAGGGAAAACCTTTTACAGGAAAGCTGTCCCCACAGATACCCCACAGATGACAGGGTGGTTGCTGGTGTCTCTGTCTCCAGCTCAGGCTGGAGCAGGGGTCCCTCTCTGGTGCAGGTGGGTGCTTGCTGGACATGGGTCACACTGTGCTCGGGCTTGGACTAGAAATCAAAAGAAAGGACAAAAGATCCTTCCCCTCGAAGGGCTTGTAGTCCTGCTGTGACCTTGGAAAGGAAGAAAATGTGCCTGAGGTGACCTCTCCATTTCAGCAAAGAGGGCTGTAACCTGTGCATCACAGGGAGAGAGTGCATTGGCCCTGCTGGTGAAGTTATGGGCAAATACCACTCCCGGTGCTGCAAATATTGAATGAGGAAGCTGAGGTTGTACTGTGAGACCTCCCAGACCCTCAGCAAAGGTGGTGGTGGTCAGGACAGAGGGTTCCTCACCACCAGACCTTTTGGATCATGACACCTCCAAAACAGTGCCCATCAGTGGGGGACGGTTGTGTGCACCTTTGCCATCCAACATGGGAACACTTATTTGAGACCAACAATAGTCCAGGAGCAAACCCCACCTGGCTTAGAGGATCATGACTTTGAGACCCTTAGCTGTCCTCCAAGCCTCTGCTCTTCAGGTGGGTTTTGGGGCTTGGGTTTTTTCTTCCCCAACCTGATGAATCACTGTGAGGTGTTGAAGGGGCACATGCCCTGCACTGCCTGCTCCAGTGGCCCTGCCTCATCTCCTTGGAAAACAGCTCCAGGTGCAGGCTGGCATGCCAGGTGGGCATGCTAATGTTAGGTATGAAGACTGGTTCCTTTGCAAGTGGAGAAAAGATCAGTAATTCCTGGTTTGCGCCTCTGGGATTCAGGCACTCCTATTTCTTCCCCAGTCTGCTTTGGGAAAGAAAGTGTGTTAGAAGATAAGCTCAAAGATCTGCTCCAGTGTCAGCCTTATAACCTACCTCCGCTGCACACACTCGATGCAATTGTGTGTGTTCCCATAGCAACAGGAGGAATTAATTTAATGATATTATTAGGACTTATTTATATGCATGCGCACACTCACACACCTGCACACTGTGTGCACACATAGAAAAGGAAAATGAACAAGTCCTATCCTTCAAGAAGATCCCTATGGGAAGTCAGTCCTGTACATGAGGTTGACAATGACTGCAAGGCCCTGATTTTCACTCTACAGGCTCAAACCCAAAAGCTGACTGACCATCCGAAAGAAAGTCAGCAGCACAGCTCTAAGGCAATGATGTCCAACCCTGTTTCAGTGATGTAGCTGGGAGCAGGAACCCCATCGGATGGAGGCTGGAGAACCCCTCTTGCTGCCCACCCCATGGTGCCACCTCTCACCATGCAGGTGATGCCAGCAGCAGGCAAAGACCTGCTCTATGTGTGCTGCCTGAAGAGGAGAAGATTACCAGTGGCATTTCTGTCCTGAGTTCCCTCTGTGCTGTGGGAGGATGCTGCACACTGAGCTGCAGTGTTTTGTCTGCTTCATCCCAGTGCTGATGGCTTTTCGACAACCTTTGTGTCATCAAACTTGAGTCAGAGATTTCCATAAGCCCCAAAGCACTTCTATGTTTATTGCCCTTCTGCTATTCCCAGTTACGTGTTAGCCAATAAACTTCAGGTAGAGCTTAGCCTTTCTTTGCTTTGCATGTTAAAACACTGGCACTGTACATTGAAATATCTGACAAAAAGAGCTATTCATTGACAGTAAAGACAACACCATTTATTCTTAGATATCATTCCCTGAGCAAATTGTTGAGTAACTTTGGTATTTAAATTAAATTGCTCAGAAAACCTTGTTGTGAATTCCTCGTGGGAGTCAAAAGATATAAAAACCCACGTACTTTGAAGAACTCTCAAAAAATGATGCTCCCATATCTTTCTGACATTTAAAGCGCTAATGTGGCTTTGCTTATGTTTATTATCTAAGAGCATATAAATGTGTATTTTAAATGTCTATAAAGTCAGAGTTCATTTCTAGTTAAAGACATTCTGTAGATCACCAGGATCAGACAACTTTCTCAATTGGTTTGCACTCTCAAGGTGAAAAGACAAATCTTCATTGATTTATCTGAAAACATCCCAGTGCAGTTTTAGAGATGAGCAACTCCTGGGTTTTCACAGACCCTGTGCCATGCCCAGATGTTGCCCTGCTACAGGAGTAGGAGACTATTTCAGGTCTGACTTGAAAAAGACATGAAGGTCATTTTCAGTGGAGCATCCCTTGGTGTGTTTGTAGTGACCTCGTTGAAGCTGGTTTTGAGTTCACATGCAGTCTCCAAATCAAGAACCAGGGTTTTTTTCTGTGTGTGGCACTGGTACACTTCTAATGGTATTTTCTCTATTGGTTATCAGATTTCCCCAATAATACAGTTAAAACACAATTTCTTTTACTGTACCCAGTAAGTGACCTATTTGATCAATCACTCGTGGGGCACACACCTCTACCACATACCTGCGTATTAGCAGAGTTGCTGGTTCAACAGTGCTCTCATGGGTTGCACAAGATGCCTCCGTTTCTAACCACCCAAATTCACCTTTATTCCTTTCTCGTGCAGCACCAGGACCTTTAAAAAATCCTGGAAGTGAGCAGCTGAGCAACTGGAGAGGTAAACACAGCTGCTGAGTGAGGGGGAGAACTTAATGCAAAGGTGACTGGCACAGAAAAATCTTCCATTTCCTTGGGGACATGGGCTGTTACCCCTTAGACCTCTCCAAATGCAGGAGCTGCTGCTCAGCAGCCTGTTGAGGATGGACAGCCAGTGCCAGAAGTGCAGTCTTACACAGGGAGTTAATCCTTTCCTAATGCTGTATTTCTTCTGTATGTAACAGAGGAGAGGAAAGAGCAACGGAGCAGCTGGCTCTGGAGCTTTGTCCCCCACTGCCCTCATCATGGCAGGGGCTGCCTGTGCTGTGCTGCCCCTGTGTTTTGAAGGAATTGCCTGAAATTCCTTTATGGGGCTGTCTTGATCTCCATCCAAGCAGCAGCAAACCAAGAGACAGCAAACCCCCATGGCTAGCAGCAATCAGCAGGGCAGAGGCAGACAGATGCAAGAATTCAGCTACGGAAAGAAATGCTGTTCTAGGCTCTTGATGAATGTGAGGCAGTAGGTGGGATGGCAAGAGAAGATGGAGAGGGTGCTGGAGGACACAGGCCCTTGCATCGTGGCAAGATCCCTGCCCCTGTGGCTGAGATTTGGCACAACTAGGTCTGGGGTTTTACTTGCAGGATGCAGTCTCACAGACAGAAGGGACAAGTTTTTCCCCAGTGGAAGCTGATTTTGCACTGAAATATGGCTCAGTATGACCTTTCTTTGACCACAACCTGGTGGTCAGTGCACCAGCAACAGAGCTGGCATGCCTGTGGCTTGCAGGGAGCCTCCATGCCCAGTGATAGCAATGACTGATACCAAGGCAGGTCTTAAATAAAGCGTGTTTAACTGAGGGACTGGGCATTTCAGGGAAGAAGGCATGGCGTGGCAGCCTATGGCTCCTGCCTAATGGCACTGACAGGCCAAAAATCCCTCTGCACTGAGCTGAGAGACAGGGCTGGACCTCCCACCTGCAGAGCAAGTCAGCTGTGTGTCTCATGGAAACAAGATGAATTACAACACGGAACAGCTCGCTCCTGCTTATGGAAAGCAAAGCTGAGAAGGAAATCTGTAAGAGCAGCCTCTCTGCACTGATTTCTCCGGGAGGATTGTACAGAAGGGCTCTGTGGGTGTCGGGTGCCCTACGATCTCTATATAACCATGCTTCCCTGCAGCAGAGAACTGGCTCCAGTGGCACCAGAGCAACCATGTGGCAAAGGGAGCCCTCCCACTGCATCCTCTGGACCTCACGTGGCTCCAAGCTCCCATGAATCACACCTTGGCTGTTTGCAAAGCTCTGCAGAAATGCAGGCTTTGAAAGCTTTCAGCTCAAGAAATCTTGATTATTCCTGATCATTTGGGGACTGTGGGGAAGGAAGGAGGGATGTGGGATGAAAGTGAACACCCGAGAGACTTCATAGAAAAACACTGCCATAGCAGTAGGATGCGCACCCAGGTACTTCTGCCTTAATCGCACTGTGATGGTGCAGACTTTAAATCTCTGAGCCACTTCTAGTTTTAAAATGTCAGCCCCCAGATTACAGACCAAGCAGCATTAATAAACTGTTCCTGGTGAGTGAAATAGTGGCCATACATTTTCAAACACAGAAGCAGACCCAAGATCATCAGTCTTGCAGGTCTGCACCATGGATGCCAGCTATCCAAGCAACTACACAAGGCACAGGAAACAGAGTTTTTGGGATGTAGCTAAACCAGTGCAGCTTTTCAGTGGGCTTTAGTCTTGCTGCATGACGTGGTCGCTGAGTGGATTAGCACAAGCTGCACCAGGAGGAGAGAGCTGCAAATCCTCATTGAAGAGCACATGAGAGAAAGCAGCCTGTCCCAGCCATGGCTGCTGCACCCTCGTCTTGTGAGAGCAGGGAGTCAAGATGCTGAGGCAAAAAAAGAGGAACCATCTTCATCAAAGCATCGAATTTCCCTTAATTTTGGTCGCTTTCCTAACCTGCTGTTATCTCTTTTATCCTGTCTAAATTGAGATTTCATACTTGGAATTCATCCATGCTCTGAAAATATCTGGATTCAGAGAGAAAAGCAGTGGATGAGTCACCAAAAATCCAACCTGATGAATTTAAGAATGCATTTTAATTGCAGTTAGCATGAACGTAATGCTACCTACAGTGCCTTTCATTACAGTCATATATTTTTAGCACCGAAATCCAAAAAATATACCTTATTTTGGAGTACTTGAGTGTTAGCATATGCAAGATTCAAATGGGAGAGCGAACTGTAGCCATCATGATGTAGTTGATGATACTGTTGTTTCCCAGATATAGCTGGGTCTTGCAAGGACACAGATGGGACACCTGAAAACCCCAAACAACTGTTTTGCTGGAGGTCAAGAATTGAGGTCATCATTGCTGAGAAATGAACTCAGTTCCTGGTGAATATGAGGCAGCATAGAGTGAAAAGGCAAAACTGCTGAGTTTTAAAAAGCTGTTTGCAGGTCACTTTTAAAAAACAGCTCTGGTCATGCCTATTTCCAAAAATCTACTTTTGAACCTGATGGCTTAGCAAATAATTGTCTCGTATCAAATATCCCTTTCAAAGCCTTAATGTTGGAACAGGCACATGCTGATATGGCTGAATATAAGCACTTAAATAAAGGTTGTTATTTCCAGGTCTGTGGAAAAAAATGCAGCAATAGGGCAGCTGTGCTCAAAAGATGCTGAATAAACTTATTAAATGCTGATTCTGGCCGTCTGTTCCCCTCTATTACACTGCTGCAAGCAGATGAATCGCTTCCTGCTCCAACAGTGCTGACAGCATCTTCCTCAACAGCCCTTTAGGGGCAACTGTGCCTCATTTTTGGGGATGCCAGTGCACCCCCTTCTCTGCTTGCAGTACCAGGACACCACTTTAAGCACCTGGTTTCAAAATCCATTCACATAGTCATCTTGGAGAAACAAGGCTTTCGTGGTCTAGTCCCTCACTTTAATGCAGGTGGAGTTTTGATCTTTGTCTTGATCTCCTGTTAGGAAATTAAAAAAAACCTGATGTTGTCCTTTTGTGCAATTAGTGCAGTCAGCAGCAGCTGCAGTTTCTTTTGATGCCTTTGTCATTTCAAGCTATTGCTATACACTGTACACTGCATTGAACACCTTTGAGGTCTGCACATGGTGGTGCTCCTGGCTCTTTACCTGGAAAATCACCCCCAGAAACACACGAGTTGCAGAGAACTCAACCTGTGCCAACTGCAGCTGCTCTATAACCTGGACATTTCTTCTGATGGTCAAATAGTCCAATTCCCCCCTTCTGCCTAAACAAGATTCAGGCCTATAATTTGGATCTTTGGAGTTCAGATAGATTTTGGACTTCTCTGTAGTCATCTTCACGTTACTTTCAGTCAGTTTGTACCTTCGCTCTTTAAACTACCCTATGAATAATGCATGAGTGTATACACTGCTTTCAGTCATGGCTACAGTCTGTTAAGAACATGCCAAAGAGCAGCCTACTCCATTGAAATCAGTATAATTGCTAGGACATAAAGATGGTCAAAGGAGGATAAAGGTGATAGAAGTACCCTTCCAAGGTGTTACCATTGCCTGTCAGTTGGTTTCATTCTCTCTCCTCCATTGCATTGTTTTAAATAGTTATAACTGAAGGACATAGCTGATTTCTTTCCCTCCCAGCACCATGTCTGGCAGAGAGGACAGGGAAGGGCTCAGCCTAGCAAGCTGCCAATGCCTTCACCCTCCAGCAGTAAGTACTTAACTACATGTTTCTTTGTAAGTATTCAAGCAATGCCATTGACAGAAAGCCCATAGTAAAGAGCCCTCAGGATCCTAATCAAGGCTAAGCGACATGTGTGAGATCTTAAAATACCATTGTTTTTTATTCCCAGCAGTGATGTGAGAATTGCTCAAATGAACAAACAAAACCGTCCTATTGAAAGGCTGCCCATCTCGCTTCTCTCTTAGGTGGGCTAGGGCAAACAATATGGCTCATCCAGTTTGGGTTATAATTATATAAAGATATAAATCCTATTATATTATGTTGCGTTATGCTACATATTATATATAATGTGTATACTGTAGATAACATTGTATATATTATATATGTTATAATATATTTTATATATATGCTGTTGTTCTCATGCTGTCCCTTCAGTGTATGTTACTGTCTTCTATACAGCAGACAGGGTCCAAATTTCTTGCTTCTTGCCATGAAAAATTTCAGCCTGAACGCTTGAAGTTCAGCAGAGTCATAGCAACCAAAACCAGGATTCTGGAAATGGTCAGGGAAGCGTAGTGGATGACATTACCACCTATGTTACTGATGAGAAAAGAGCCGGAAACAGAACCGCAGTTTGAGATGCACGTGTCTCTAAGTGTTTCATAAATGCGCATGATTCCTGGAATACATTTCAGAGGAAAATACATAGAGGCTATGATGGGCTACATGCTCTTGTAATTATTATGCCTGTGGGCACCATCTATGGTGTATGATGGATAATGTGTCACAGATTGTGCAGGATAAACACTCTTAGTTAGGCATATTTTCAGCTCAAAATCAGTGAAAGGTAAGCCAAATCACTCAAAATTCAAACCAAATGCAAATCAGCACTTTCCTACTGAGTAAACTTAAAAATAAATGTAATTTCTGTCATTAACTGTTGATGATTCATCCTCATCCTGGACTTTTTCATCCCGGGTTTTACTGACATTTTCCACTGTGGTGGGTTGACCATGGCTGGACACCAGGTGCCCACCAGGTGCCCACCAAAGCTGCTCTGTCACTGCCCTCCTCAGCTGGAGGAGGCTGATTGGCCAAGGACAGGGGGAGATCATGCAACAGTTACTATCAGAGGCAAAACACACTCAACCTGGGGAAAAATAATTTATTACCAGTTAAATCAGAGTAAAGCTGCTCCTTCCCCCTCAGGGGGAGGACTCTTTACACTTTTACCCTCCTCCAGTGTGGGGTCCCTTCCACAGGAGACAGTTCTACACAAATTACTCCAATGTGAGTCCTCCTCATGGGCTGCAATTCTTCATGAACTGCTCCAGTGTGGGTCCCTTCCACAGGGTCACAATTCCTGCAGCAAACCAGCCCCAATGTGGGTCCCCCTTAGGGCCACAGGTCCTGCCAGGAGCCTCCTCCAGTGCAGGCTTCCTGTGGGGTCACATCCTCCTTCAGACATCCCCCTGCTCCATCTTGGGGTCCTCTATGGGCTTCAGGTTGAGATCTGCTCCACTGTGGACCTCCATGGGCTGCAGGGGAATCTCTGCTTCAGCATCTGGAGCACCTCCTGCCCTCTTCTGCACTGACCTTGGGGTCTGCGGGGCGGTTGCTCTCACATATTCTCACTTCTCTCTCTGGCTGCAATTGCTCTTGCACAGTAACTTTTTCCCCTTCTTAATTACATTATCTCAGAGGTGCTACCACTGTCACTGTTGGGCTCAGTTTTGACCAGCAGCAGGTTTGTGCTGGAGCTCGCTGACATTGGCTCTATCAGACACCGGGGAAGCTTCTGGCAGCTTCTCACAGAAGCCACCCCTGTAGCCCCCCAGCTACCAAAACCTTGCCATGCAAACCCAGTACATCCACAGTGGCCTTTGTCAGGCTGTGGCTAGGCCAACGCTGCCTGTGTTCCTTGAAACTGTGTTAAATTATTAACCAAACCCAATCTTCTCTGTGATTTCAGTTACTAGAAGTCCATTTATCTAAGTAGACTGGCCTTCAGTGGTAATGGAACTAACTCCTGTTCAGAAAAATATACCCCCTCTTTTTCTGAAGTTAATGATTTTCTTCTCAGATCAATGTAGGGTTTATTGAACTCTGCTCTGAGAGCAAGTAAGTTCCTTATTGCTTCAGCAGGAAGTTATTTATTTCATGCCTGATAAGGCTGAGCCTCGACTCATTCAACTCAAAAAATACAGTGTTCCTGTAGTGTTCTAGCTAATGGTCGAGTAGAAAGAAATCAGAAATTTTGTTTCCAAAGCCATCCTCGAATCTCCATCAATCTAAATACAAAAGCCATCACCAATGGCCCCCTAAACCTAAACTGCATAACTATGAGCTAGAGATCACTACTTGTTTCCTTCCCCTGTGCCCTCTTACAGCCCAGATACATCAGCATGCCCCATCATTTGCCTACCCTGTCAGCATACTCTGGGTGGGGGATGCCAGAGGCTGGCACCGCTTGAGAGGGATGTAGAGAACAGCAGGGAGATGTTAGGATAAAAGAGTATAAATATGTGAGTGAAAGCACGTGGGTTGTGAACACAGGCAGATGAAAGGAAGCTGTGGTGAAAAGGGGATGGGGAGAACAGTTACACCACAGTCCCACCAGAACCTGACATAAACACAGGCTTCCCGAGACTTGGTGCCCTGTGCCAGGGGATGTCAGGGAAACACCTATTGCCCCAGCCCTGGAAATGTTCAAGGCCAGGTTGGATGGGGCTTTGAGCAACCTGTCTAGTGAAAGGTGTCCCTGCCCATTGCAGGGGGGTGGGAACTAAATGATCTTTAAGGTCCCTTCCAACCCAAACCATTCTATGATTTCACTCTCACCTTGTAGTTAGTTGGCACAGAAAGTCACAACTTGCAGCGCTATTGGTTGCTGTGTGGTCTGAAGGGATAAAGGCCAGGGCCGTGGATCCACTGACTCAACTCTGGCCATGGACCACTTGAGCAGCGTATCAAAATTGCACAGTTTGAGAGTTAACAAAATTGTTGACTCAGGGAGAACATAATCAGAAGTATTAATTACATCCAAATATCAAAGCATGCCAATTTCTTTACAGGGTTGCTTGTGGTTACTCCTTAATTAGAAGCTGGAAAGCATCTTATGAAGAATGCATGTGTATCTTTCCCAGAGTCATGGCACTTACATCGAGGATAAACATTTTTCAGAGGATTTACAGACTGATCTAGTAATCAGCTTAAGTTAAGCAGTTCATTTGAGAAAACTCATACTGTACCAAACACTTTGTAGCACTGACAGTGTTTTAATGTTTAGTTTGCACTGGAAAACTTATCCTCTAACATAAAACTGTTCAGCTTCAGGGGATTCTGTGGAAAAAGCAATGCTCGTTCAAAATGCCTCATGCCTCCTGCTGTGATTCAAACCCAAGCCAGCCCAAGCTGGCCCATCTCCACTGCCTGTGCCCATACAGCCATGCAGAGATGTTCAGTCTGAAACACATTCATGCAGTTGAGAAGAGAGGTGACAGCCTGTTGAGAGCATGGGAAGTGTGTTAACTGCCTTTATGAAATGCAGCCTTCATTTTCACATTCACATCTAATAGACAAGTCGCTGAGCCTCTGCTGACGAAAAGAAAAAATAAACGTTTAGTAAATGGCAGCATGGAGGAGATGAGTGGTGATGATTAAAACAGATCAGCAGATTCAGTGATCTGTGGGACATATACTCTACTGAACATCTGAAAACAGGATACGCGAAGTAGATAAGGGCCCAGGTAGTATTCATAGGGCAGATAAGTGAAGATTACCAATTGTGACCAATTACTTCTGACCAAAGCAGCAGGTAGCCTCATCTTCAGGCTGTGGACACTTCCCTAGGCTTTGGGCAGAATGAAGCTCCTGCAGGTTGAAGTGAAAACTAATGCTACTCAGACCCAGCCTTTGAAGGAAAAGCATTTAATGAGTGGAAAGTGAATGGGTCTGCAGACTCTTTAATGGTATAAATGTTACTGGAAAAGCCATTCCATAACACAGCATTCATCAGAGATCCAAGCCAAGACAGCAGATGGAGAACATGCTGGAAGCATGCAGAGGACAAGCAGAGCTACACTTTGAGAGTCTCAGAGGAGTCAGTGAGAGCTGGTTCCTGGACAAGGCTCCTGATGTGGGTAGAGGTAACCACAACCCATCAGTGATGGAGACATAGACAAGCCCTGTTTTGTCAAGCCACTGATGACTGACAAGCTCTGCTGAACCAGACCATCTCTGCCGTGGCTGGCCATAGATCAGAAATCCCATCTACTCCTCACTACATGGGTAGTCCTGAAGTAGTATATGCCCTTATTTTAGAGAATTGTACCAGAGGTATACCTCTGTGTGTGAGTGGTTGAGACACAGGTTAAAGCCATAAAATCACTTTGTAAGGAACCCATTGTTGACTACAGTGTTATAGCTCTGGTCCCTTAGCTCACAGCTCTGCCGGGTTTTATGAAGGCTACCAAGGAACTCATCTAATTTTACCTTTTAATTGCAGGTGTCTTGGCTAAGCCAGTTGTGTAGGTTCCTCTGAGATGGCACAATGGGGAGAAACAAGCACCTGCAAAGGGATGACTCATCCTACTCTAAGACAGGTGAGCTGGCTCACCACCGGAAGCCCTCCTCTCTGTTTACAACCTACCTGGATTTGAAGCTACTGACATCAGGTTAAGATGGGTTTCCTGCAGACCAACCTACACCTGCAGAAAGTTGCTCTACAGGTTTCATGCAACACACAGCACAACATGCCTGCTAAGTCAAAATTCGGTCATAGGGTGTCTGGTACACAGACCCCTCTCCTATGACACCTCTTAAGCAGAGAGCAGAGTAGATGAGCTCAAGGCCTCAATGTCAGTCCTGTGCTGCACTGCTTGGTAACAACAGCAAGTCCCTGAGGCCATTGCACAGGACAGCTGGAGACACTTGTTAATGAGAATGCCGATACACCAGAGTGACAAATGTGACCTTTGGAAATTCAAATTAGGCTTGGCACATGTATCCTCCAAATGACTGCTGTGACTCCCATCAGGGTTCATGTGGGTATGGAGTGTGTCTCAACTGCAGGCTTGCTGCTTGTTTTACACGTGTTACTACCCAGCCTCCTCCCCACCACAGCAGTGCAAGCCCTTGGCTCCACGTGTCTCAGTGCATGTTGGACCCATGCTCACACATCCAGCTGGGGCTCTGTGACATGGTGTGTTCCAGCTTTGTAATGTCAACCTGCCCACTTACCTGACAACGTGAAAGCAAATGATGTGCATGTGCTCAGGCTCATGCACAGCAATTCTGCAGATCCTAGCAACTAAATTACAGCCTCCCCACCAATCTGCTCTTCCTGTTGTTTAAATAAACCTCACTGAGGTCCAACCCCCTATTTTCACCCAAACTACCCTAGCTCTTCTCTTACTTGCCTTTTTCCTTTTCCCCTTGCCTCACTAAGATGTGAGCTCCTGCTCGCTTCTGGAAAGGGACTGTGATTTATGGGGAGAAAAGGGAATAAAAAAGGACAAATACCTGAAAAGCTCACTTAGGCCATGCTGTAGAAAGGTTATGAAAGTTTTGGGAAAAAAAGGTTTCTCTACCAGATGACAGGTATGTTGATTTTGGCTGGGACAGAGTTAATTTTCTTCACAGTACCTAGGTGAAGGGGCCATGTTTTGGATGTGTGCTAGAAACAGTGTTGGTAACACAGGGATGTTTTGGTTACTGCTGAGCAGCAGGTACACAGAACCAAGGCCTTTTCTGCTCCTCACACCACCCCATCAGCGAGTAGGCTGGGGTTGTGCAAAAGGTTTGAGGGGGACACAGCGAGGACGACAAGTCTGAAGGCAACTCTAAAGGATCTTCCAGCAAAATCCCAGGTCTGAATGATTTTGGATTTGGGATAGAAAGTGGCTGTATGTGTGGAGAGTATTGGAACTTCAGGGGGATTCTGAGCACCAGCGCTTTTGCAAAAGCAGGTCAACACACAATGCTTCTAACTATGCCTGCATGACTGGATTCTGAAGGATACACCTGCGGTAGGCATAAGATACCGCCACCTCTATGAACCTGACACAGCATAAGCTGTTGCCTGTCACCTTAATAGTGCGTGTTAGTGAAGGTTTGTGGGTGATGGGTGATGGGATTCCACTTTGCACAGGAAGATCTGTGTCACAGAAAGAATGGCTCCTGATGCAGTGTTAAAGTAATGTGTTAAAGTAACATGTTGCTTATCTTAAGAATTAAAAATAACACAGCCTGTAAGCTGTTTTTCCTTGCATCCTGGAGACATTTTAACCCTACGCAGTCAAGATATCCAAGATACGGTAACACATGCTTTAAGGAATGGATGAAGATCAGTATTCTCTGAAAGCACTCAGATGAAGGTCATCAGTCCCCGATTATAAGTATGTGAATCTGCTTTTCAATCTGAGCTTTTACTCACACAAGTCAAGGTGTTAACACCCATCCTCCCAAAGCCAACAAACATCCCAGTCATATACCAGGATTAAGAGAGTGGGTATAATCAGACAGTAACTTCATCAGCATTATTTTCCTCCTTTGAGAAATAATGGAATCCTCCCTGCTGTAACCAGCAGCACTCCAGGAGAGCTGTGTGTGCAAGGTGTCCTCTGTGTCCCTCCAAGCCCAGGGAGGAGCAGAGCCTGCACTTGAGCTTAACCTGTTATGTCAGTTTTAGCACAAGTAACAGCCACAGAAGGTGGTGAAGTGAGTCCCAGCCCTCTGCATGTCTGAGCCCACCATTAATATTGAGGAAGAGGCACTGGGAGGGGGGAGAGATCAGAACTGAAAGGATCAGAACTCCTGAAGGACCTAAGTGAGGCTTGTCACTGCAAAATCCCTCACCAGTCACACCAGTGAACATTGACATGCCAACACCAGCTTATTCAAACAGGCTGGATCCACTTCCCTGGGAGTATACAACTCCATGCAGTAGGATGTAGAGTGCGACTACAGCAGGACTTGAGACAATTAGAGGGGACCACTTTAAATGTTCTCTTGCTTTCTTAATCAGAGCAGCTTGACTTTCTCTAGAGGAAAAGATTTTAAGTGATGTCTACAATTCGTTCAAGCACTAACATCCTGTACCCAAGCCAACCACCTCTCAAGAAGATGTTACAAAGATACAGAGAACCCAAGAGAAACAATACACAAGTCTGTCACCACCACAGGAAGTAGGAAATCAGGCAGGACAGATACTGTCACAGCCTGCATTTAAAAAGAAGGGACAGGGGTTGCTGAAGAAAGAGTATTTTTTTTTTTCCCCAACAAAAGGATAAAATTTACATAGTTTTCTTTCACGAGGTGAGAGCTCCAAAAGGAGAAGACTGATACAGCGGGAAATCTACAACTTGTGGCATAGTTCTGAGTAAGAAAAACAATTCTGAACCACAGGTGGTGAAGAAGAAAGAGAAAAGGAAATCAAACAAACTACCAAAAGTCAGAAGAAAAAGAACATGACTATTTGACAGGCCATGCTTTGGAGCTTATACAAGTGAAATCTGGCCCGAGCCTGTGAAAGCCAAGATAACCTCCCTGGGATCCTGCACAAAAATCTCAAGAAGTCAGTAGCAAAACAAAAAGCTGCCACAAATGTCACCCCAGAACTACCTACAGCTCTTTTGCTTTCTCCCTTCTGTTAGCTACAGTTGTGTGCACATTAAAAGGATCCTATTTCAGCGCCACAGGTGAATCTTTGGAGAGGAATGAGAACGAAAAGTCACTGGGCATTGCAAGCAGATGCAAAACTCACAAGGGAATGAAACCTGTAGTGAAAACACTGAGGAATAACTGCTCCTAAAGGCACAAAAGTATCAGTCTAAAGAGTGTCACAGAGCAAAGCTTAAGCTTTTGGGAGAAGCATCAAGGAACCACTGGCTCAGAAATGACTGAGTTCTCATTTGATGTCTGCACTTCTTGATTCCACAAGAAGAGAACCAAAGTCATCATTGTAAGGTGTACATTTTGGTATCGTATTTCAGTGCAACCTTCAAACACACTGAAACAATCAAAATATATTTTGGAGGACACCCAACAAATTTCTTGTAACTATTTTATTTGTCCATGTAGTTTAAAGATTATTATTAGCACTGAAGAGTTAAAGAGAACACCACGTTAGTCTTCAGAGCCAACATAACCCATTCTTTTTGTGTTTATACATATTTCACACACTTTTTCCTTGGCTTCTGAAAGGGAAATATATGCATCTATTCAGAACTTCTAACACGGCTGAGATATGAACCTTACCATCACAAGAATGGAATAAATAGGTAGATGCAGGTGTGCGTCTGGTTTGTGTGTTGTTTTCTTTCTGTATGCAAGCCTAGTAAAAAGTTAACATTAGCACCCTGCATCTTGCAGAAGCACAAACACAGGGATGGAAAGAGTGCTGGAAAAAGGGTAATGCCTGTCATACAGAAAAATTACAGGACAGTTTTGTGCCCTCTAAGAGACTAAACCCAATAAAGTGGAGAGCATTCCTTCATTTGCAGATGCAGTCAGTAAGTGGTTTACCTCAGATTCCTACCAGAAGCCCATGACAATTTGTCACAACCATCTTCCCCCGGCATGTGACACAGATTCTGTAGCCACTAGCACCAGTAAGATTAGTTTTGATGCAAATTAGGGTTATAAAGCTGGTTTGTCTTGATGCAAATTTAGATTTTAACCTAAGCCACGTATTTTCACCTTTGTTTAGAAAGCAGCAAATTACAAGAAGTCATTATAGCACTCAGTTTGTTAAAAATCTAAGGAAATACCAGAAAATATTCTGCTGTAAAAACAAAAATTGCTTGCTGTCATGGAACAAAGAGGAAGAAAACTAATCTTTTCTGATTCTTATGTAGGAGAATCACTTCAGCTTTACGAGCAAACAATGTAAGAAATTAATACAAAACTCTAAAAATGCAGTATTTTCTTTGCCATAAATTGCTATATATTCTTCAGTGATGGTAGGTGCTCTGATTCTTTACCTAGTCTCTTAAGATACACTTTCTCTTTCATCTGAAAAGCAGGTATTTAAATCACTTTTATCCTGTAAAGCACAAACTATAAATGGATATTAGTAAAGAATAATAAATATAAATTTTAGATAATAAATTTATTACTGCAAAATAATAAAACTAGATTTCCTTTCTAAAATTATTTTTATGACCTATCAGTACAGTAGACTTTGCAGGAGAATCCAGCTTGCATTTACAGGTATCTGTTTCGAATGTACTCTCTGTACATGAGGAAGTCATCTTTTCCCAGGGGCTGCATGTCTCCTCTTCCAGCCTGAATGTGTGCATGAAAAATCTCTATCGATTTTCTATCAGCTCTTGGAGGCTGAACTTCATAAATATTGTCTTGAGAAAAGGCGGAGATGGGTACTCTGGAAAAAAACAAGCATAGAGAATATTTGGAACTTCAGGTAAAAATTTTCCACAGAAAGAGTATTCCTTTTCCTTGAAATATACAAGACAGTCAGTGAAAGGGCAACTTCCAACTAGATAATTCATTTACCTAGATTTTTATCACTACTGCAGACCTGATAAGACCCAGCTTTCCAAGTAGGGTAATTAGGCAAGTTGTCACTAACAGCATTACAGAATACTTTCTCACTTCCCTCCATTCTACCCTCATTTCTTCACCCTTCCTCAGTGAGTAAGTACAAGTACCACAACTGAAACAGATCTGTGCCATGCATTACAGCAGGAAACAGAAAAACTTTATTGAGCTATCCACTTAGTAGCAATTATAACAAGCAAGTGACAAAGCACTGAAGAGTAAGGATTTATCAGATAAGAAATTTCCATCTAATTACAAAGAAACAGACAACTTGTTACTAGCAACAGTGCTTTTGTACATTGAGACTGGTGATGTTTTATGAAAGTACGTTTTTTAAATAGCCTTATAAAATATATACTATATTTGAATCCTAATATCTAAACCTACTCATGAGAAAAACATGAAGTTCGAAATTTTGTAAACACCTGAGTTTGTCAGACCTCTTCTAAGCAATGCTGTTAATCAGACTCACTCATAAGGCAGAAGCTTGTCCTTTAACTGTAACTCTTGAAAACTGCACAGCCAGCAAGTCAAGGAAGTGATTGTTTCAGGGCTTGAAGGACTACACCTGGAGCAGTGTCTCCCCCTTTGAGACTCTCCAGTACAAGACAGACAAATATTTGGATGAGTCTGGCAAAGGTCACCAAGATGATTAGAGAGCTGGAGCACATGGCATATGAAGACAGACTGCAAGCGCTGGGTTTGTCCACCATGGAGAAGAAAAGCTTAAGGGGACCTCACTGCTAGCTGAAACTACCTCATGGGAGGGAGTCTGTGGAGCCAGACTCTACTTGAAGTGTGGGATGAAAAGACAAATTTCAAAAAAGGAATGCAAATTATGACATGGGATATTCCAATTAGATACAAAAGAACTTTTTTTCCACTGTCAGGGTTATCAGTCACTGCTGTTACTCAGAGATGCTGTGAAACCTCCCTCCCTAAGGGTATTCGTATGTAGCCCTGAGCAGCCTCATCTAATTTGATCCTCCTCTGAGCAGAGGCCTGGGTCAAATCACCTCCAAGGTCCTTTCTAGTTCTTAATATTCTACAGTTCTAAGCCAAACTCTTCAGTAGCAATGTGTTCTCTACTACCAACAGCAAAGTAACAACAAAACTATTTCTAGTTAATATATAATAAATGAACACTAAAAGCACCTGTGTAGCGTTTTTCATTTTAGAACACCTCAGCTGTATTCAGAAATACACTGCGTACATTGCCCAGCAATATTTTAGTAATTTATTTATAAAATACTCCCAGAGTTGAACAGTATAAATGTTTTACCTGTGTGATAGCAGAACAGTCTGGATTCCGCAACTGAACATTGCCATCTGAAGTAAGCTATACTTTAACTTTTCCATCTGTCAATACTATTTAATTTAGAGGTAATCAAATTTTGAAATTAACTACACAAAAAAACCAACTGACAGAACTATGATTCCACAGATGCCACTGTCACGACTCACTATCTTGGTGCTCTTCAAGGGACAAGAGGTATTTTTATGTGTATAATCTGTTTTAAAGGGACAAACAAGGGAGAACTGGAACACCCAAACAACGGCAGAGCCCTTGCGCAAATGAAATGCAGTAATAATCTTCTAGTTACATTAAGAGCACAAGCTAATGTTTGACACTTCCTAATCCAAAATCTCTGAAAATAATCAAAAGCCCCTACTTTGTAGCTCTTTTTCTCATTAAAATATGTTGGATTTTGGATGTTTCACCATGTGATGATGATGACATCATACATAAACATTATATCATCATTATAAAATGACTGCAATGTATCATACAGTACAGTATGCCTAATGTTCCACTACAGCTGGAATACAGTATCTAAAAATAAAATATGACTTTCAATACATAAGTTATACTTTTCAATTTCGTATTTTTCCAACACATACAGCAATACACTAAGTTGATTATAGTTTGATTGCAATGATAGAATTACTTACACAGGTAAACTACTGAATTTGAGACAATAAAATCACTGGCCACCCACAGAGCTTGGCTGCATAATTAAAACCAAGTTACATTTTACCAGGATGTCGATGGAATTTGCTAGGTTATATCATAGAAACATTTGGCTATTCCAGAATTGGAGAAAAAATTAAAGCTAAACAGTTCGTAAAAAGTTTGCAAAAATTACTGCTTACAACATATTCTTATTTTTCCTTATTTTCAATTCCTATTTAGGCTTCTTAGTCTTAGAATTCTGTGGCTCTGCAGTGGAAAGTAAACAAATACTAAAAATGTGAGTTACCTACCCATATAATTAGGATAAAATTTCCAAAATGCTTGCCATGTTTATGCTTTTCTTAAATAACACAAAACTCTTATTTCAAAAGAGCTGAAGCTCTTCTGAAGGGTCCAACCTCTGCTATTTACTCTCACTAAAATCAGCATTTTATTTTAGTTTTTGTTGGCAAACTGTATGAGTAGTACTATGGAAATTCCATGATACTTAACATTTTCTTGCTAGTTTATTATAAAATATTAAGGTGGGTGTTTACAGAACTGATACCAAACATTAATCAGTCTCATCTTCTATCTAAACCCTTTAAAAGTAGATTGCTTTTCAAAGCATCTATAGCTTTGCAGATACTTATTTATCTAGAGTAAAGAGCATGAGCAGAGACTCCAGCAGTAGTATTTGATGCTAGTACATGTAATAAGTTAACAATGTCACTAACACCAAAAGATATCATTTACTCAGATACAGCTGCCCTCTCTCGCCAACTAGCAAGTGAATAATGAAGTAAAAGGACAAAACCAAAGCCACAACACTTACTTGATGCTTCCTCTATTTATTGATTTTTTTCCAAAGACATGACATTTCTGAAGCACTAATGACTCAGAAGTCATTTCCTTAGGCACATGGAAGCTGGGCAGCAAAGAGTATATAATTTTGAATATTTAGTAACTAAATCTCAATTTTCCACCTACTTACTTCAACATGATAAAAATATACTGAAAGAACCGCATGTTCATGCATGCCAATTTTGATTAATAACCCTGTATTAAGCTGTAACTATTTGCAGAGTACTTGTATTATCCAGCCATTTAATTAAAGTCTTTTCTTTAACACTCTTCATGTAAAAATCTAATTTGCTTAATAAGCTTAATATCTTACAATAGTCATGAAGGACAGCACATTATTTATTACTTGACTATCAAGTCTCTATAGAGATCTGTATCTCTATGGCCTCCCAGGGAAAATTGCACAGATAGGAACATAAACATGTCATGAAGGACAGCACCTTTGACATGTAAAGTGCATTTATTTTTATCCCACTTGTGAGCAGGCTCCATGGTGTTACGGTTTCACCAAGAGCAGCATTATCTCTTCTGTAAAAGAATATACAGCTAAAACCTCCAGTTATATTGAGGATGTACCATACTTCGAAGGACAAGTGCACGGTGATGTGCTTAGCTCAGAGCTCTCAGAAATACAGTCACCAGAAAGCCATCACATTTGATTCAATATTGATAAGTTTCTCTTCAAGTCTCTAAAGCATACCTAAAGGTGACAAAATGTACTGTTGCTTTGTTTGAATCCCAAGCAAATATATTTGACCTACAAAACTCCAACAAAACCAGAGGGGTTTTTTGTTGTTGCTATGTTGGTTGTTCCTCCCTCCCCCCCAAATGGTATGTCTTTAAATCGCTTGCTGTGCTCTTGAAAAAGCCTTCAAGAGAATTTTCCTTCCTTACATACCAACACCTCTACATAACAAAGGTTCAGTTACATTCTTTGTGAGTGGAGAGGACTGAAAGACAGGAAACTTCCTCTGTCCAATAATACTGCTTGTATCTTACAGAACCAACCAGCAGCAAAACTTGGACTGCACCCAGGTCCTACAACAATCATCTGAAATTCCAGCACCATGAATAGTTTCAAAGGTTAGAGAAAGAAGAGACTCTTTCGACACAGGTATACGTCTTAAATGAGCATTTTACAATCCAAATTAGAAGCAGCTTCTCTACAGTGCAGAGAGAAGGAATATGAGAGAAGGCCAGAACATCCGATACTAAAAGGTGATCTCTGAGGAATGATCAATCTTTTAAATAGGGACGATTTATGCTGAGCTCGAACTAATTCAAAATTTAAAGACTGAACATATGAAGGAACTTAGGGGTAGTGCAGGGCATAACAAAACAAGGATCAAAAAAAAAAAAGTAAAGACTACTGTGTTTCTTTTTGGAAGAGGAAAGCTCAGACTTAACTTTTTCAAGTAGGATTACTTGAGGAAGACAGTTCTCTTAAACTAATGAATAAAAATTTATCACTCCACAGAGAAGACAGAGGGACAGGGTGAAAAAGGGTCCTGAGAATTTCCATTAAGAAAGTCTAAAAGTTGATGGGCTAAGGTGGCATATAGTTCAGTACTTTCTGGGGTTTTTTTTGCTAGAAACTGTTAATACTACAAAACTCCAAATTCAACAAAAGCAAAAAAGAAAGAACTAGATTTACTGTTATATTCTGCAGGAATTGGTTACAGTCCTATTTTTAGAGAATATAATTTCAATGCTGCTGACATTATGATCAAAATGAGACTTGATAGACAAAAGTGAGAAACACCAGCACATTAACCCCAAAATAAAAAAAATGCCACCAAAACTCTCCCAAGCTTCAAGT